>CM076570.1:610076180-610386249 GCA_034641835.2 Pinus albicaulis | reverse complement strand
AAGAGACAGAGCTTTTTTTTTTTTACAATGAAAAAAAAACTTCTATTTCTTTCAAAAACTGTTACAAAATCTTCCTCAATATAGAGGGATAACAAAGGTAGTGACTGCTACAGACGCAGTGCACAAAACTACTCTCTATTCTTTCAAAACAATACACTCTGTCTCATAAAACCAACACTGCTGTGTATTTTCTTCTCCACACTGCTGTGCAAAACAAAACAGAGCAATACAATACAATACCACATAGGCTCTCAGGCCATTTTGTTTTTATATGCTGCGCATATTAAAACAAATGCATGCGGGCCCCATTTTACACGTACGTGTTGAACGCGCGATCAACCATTTAAATCCAATGTATAAAGGCCATCGGGTCCGCGGCTAAACAAAACAAATGCAACAAACCTAAAGCTCCGATTGTGATTGCAAGTTGGATGTGATGGCACATATAACTCCAATGTAATAAGACCGTCGGGTCCGCGCTTTAAACAAAATGTGCGACCAAACAAAAACTCCGATTACGATCAACAACCGGATGCGATCGACCATGTATTAAATCTGCCATATAAATGGCGTCGGGTCCGGAACTTCAACGAAATGCATGACCCGCCGATCTACTGATTGCGATTGGAATCCGGACACGATGCAACATATGAAGTCCATCACATAATGCCATCGGGTTCGCCCTTTGGTAATGTGATCGGGGCACATAACAAAACCCTGCTGATTGAACCTTTGCGATTGAAACTTGCAATCGTATTATATGACGTCGCGTGGTCTGCGGACCCATGGGCCTCGGCTGTAGTGGAGGGTTATTATAATATGAAATTTGGTTGTATTGTATACAACCATTCCGCTTACGGAACTCTGCCACATCTACAAGACATTTGGACTTTGCAATATATGTATGTTGCGATTTGCGATTGCGATTGCAATCGCATCGCAAAACTTCATATCAACAAGACACTGCAAGTTTAGCTTGCGATTCTGATTGGCATTTAAGTGGTGGGGACCACTTGTCCCGCCATTTGAAAAATTAAGAGGACTTCAGCAATATTAAACAATTTTTCTCCATTTTGGTTGTTGAGGGCTTTAAACGCCCAAATTCACTATTTTAATCAGTTCTGCTCCTCTGTAGAACTGAACTATGAAAATATTCATCCTTCCACTGTGAGAGCGGCTACGCCCGTAACAAAATCAAATCTCCTCTGCAATTTGTGTCTGCAGCCCATCAGGAATTAATTTCTCCCTTACTGTTGTTCCATTCTTCTTTAATTTAAAGTGTTGTGCACTCAAAACTCTGTTGTTGCTGCCTTTGTACTCTTTTCTTCCTGCTCAAAGGCTTAGCATGTGACTTTAATATTTCAACACCCCCCCTTAAATTCAGTTGCTGGGTTATCAATAATACCCAAGAATTTTCTTAAAAATTCAAAGGTCTTCTGCCCCAATAGCTTTGTCAAAATATCTGCATATTTCTCCTTTGTTTTACAATGCTGTAAAACAATTTCTCCGTTTTTTACCAATTCTCTAATATACTTTCCATTTGTTTTGTGCAACTATGGAAAGCACTACTCTTACTGTCTCCATTCTTGCAACTGGTGCAAAAGTTTCTTCATAATCAATCCCATGCTTCTGCTTATATCCTTTGACAACAAGTCTGGCCTTGTGTCTTTCTATTTTTCCTTCAGCATTGCTTTTGGTATTATAGACCCATTTTACACCAATGACTTCTTTACCTTCTGGGAGATCAACCAACTCCCATGTTTTGTTCTTTTCTATGGCATTAATTTCATCATCCATAGCTTCTATCCATTTTCTATCTTTAATAGCATCTTCAAAATGAATAGGATCATCAACTTGACAATACAAAGCAAATAAGGAATTCATACCTTCATTTTCTACTCCCTGCGCATAGATCTCATTAATACTTCTGAACTTTGTTCCCCCTTCACTTGGTGTAGACATGCTTGAAGAAGCACTCGAACCTGCTCCATGTGGCGTGCTCGGCAATGCGCTCCCATTTCTTCTCAAGGGTGTTCTCACTGTTGCTTGAGGCGTCCCTTGCTTTCCTTGTGTTGGTCGAGGTTGTGCAACGGATGAGTTGTTAATTTCAACCACATCTCCCTCATCTTCATCATGAGATAAACAGCTTTTAACATTGAATTTTTTCTCAATGCTTCCATCCCATGCTTCCTCTTCAATAAATTGCACATCTCTGCTTATCACAAACTTCTTTGTGGATGGGTTATACAATCTGTATCCTTTAGAATCTTCACAATATCCAAGGAAAATACACTTCTCCCCCTGACTATCCAACTTCTTCCTCAACTTGTCTGGAATGTGTGCATAGACCACACATCCAAAAACTCTCATGTGGGTGACTCCCTGTTTTTTGCCACTCCACGCTTCTTCTGGAACTTTGTTCATCACTGCTTTTGTAGGGCATCTATTTAAAATATACACAGCATAGTTTGCTGCTTCTGCCCAATACTCATTCGGGAAGTGTTTTTCCTTTAGCATGCTTCTCACCATTTCCATTATTGTTCGATTCTTCCTTTCAGCAACTCCATTCTGTTGCGGTGTGTACCTTGTGGTAAACTGTTTGTGTATGCCGTTCTCTCTACAGAAACAAAGAAATTCCTTTGATATATATTCTCCTCCTCTATCAATTCTAAGAGCTTTAATATACATCCCGCTCTATTTCTCTACAAGGGCTTTAAAGTGGCAAAATTTCTGAAAAGCTTCACTCTTATATTTTAAGAAGTAAACCCACACTTTTCTTGTAAAGTCATCTATGAAAGTAATCATGTAATTGCTGCCTGAAACTGATGTTGTTTGCATCGGCCCACATAAGTCTGAGTGAATGATCTCTAAGGGTGCTTTTGCCCTTATGCTTTTCCCTGATGGAAAATTTTCTCTGTGTTTCTTTCCCAAGATGTAGCCTTCACATAGGCTGTCAGGCTTCTCAATCAATGGGAAACCTCTTACCATTCCTTTTCTGTGTAGCAAATTTAATCCTCCGAAATTGAGATGTCCAAATCTCAAGTGCCATAACCAATTTTCATCTTTTGCTTCCTTCTGAAACACTTCTTGAGTTATAGCTGCTATGCTTTTTCCTTTTCCCTTCAAGTCAGTGTTGAGCTTGAGCGAAAACATTCTATTGCTGGTCATTTGTATTTCAGCAATGATTTTATTGCTTGGAGGTATATCTTTTATTGTGCACACATCATCCTTGAAAATTACATTGTAAGCTTTGTTTATGAGTTGCCCAACGCTCAAAAGATTACATTTCAGACCTAGAATATAATACACATCAGGAACAAATTTCTACTCACCATTTCTTGCTCGAATACTAACTCTGCCTTTTCCTTTTACAGATATTCTAGTATCAGTCCCTGTGGTCACTTCAGATTTTACTTCTTCATCTAGATTGGCAAACATTGCTTTGTTTCCAGTCATGTGATTACTGCATCCTAAATCTAAGAACCAAACATCATCTTCTCTATCTTGTGCTACATTACATGTTAACAGCACATTACTTGGGTTCTTTTCTTCTTTTGCTACATTAGCATTCTACCTATTTTTCATGTCATTTTGCTTCTTTCTACATTTATTGGCATAATGCCCATATTTCTTGTAATAATGACATTGGACATTGGATTTTTCATACCTCTGTCCATGAGCATGTTGGTGTTGATGTCCACCTTGCTGGCTGTTGCAATGACCGTGGCTCTGATTTTGACTGTTGCTCCTTCCATGTGAATGTGAAGGGCTATTTCTTCCACCTTTGTTTTGACTTCTGCCTCTTGCTCTTCCTTTTCCTTGACCCCTTCCTCTTCCTGAATTCATATGGGTCTTGAAGGCGTGCTCTAGAGATGAGTGTTCATCTCTGCTCAATCTTTGTTCATGAGTGATCAGTGAGGCATGAAGTTCATCTATTGTGAACTTTGAGAGATCTTTGGTCTCTTCTATGGTGGTAAATATAACATCAAACTTTGAGGGTAAGCTCCTCAAAAGTTTCTCCACAATCCTTCTTTCTTCAAGAGTTTCTTCATGGGACCTTATCTAATTTACAATCCCAATCACATGTGTAAAAAATGTGTCTACATTATCTAACTTTTTCATGCAAAGAGTTTCAAAATCTCTCCTTAGCAACTATAGTTTTGCTGTCTTAACTTTCTCCATACCTTGATAGGCTACTTTCATAGTTTCCCATGCATCCTTGGATTTCTTAGCTGCTGTTATCCTTGGAAACACACTCTCATTTACTGCTTGATACAAATAGTAGAGGGATTTAGAGTCCTTATTTCTATTGCTCTTCAATATGTCCTTCTCTACTTGAGTTAAGGCATTAAAAGCCCGCTCATCAGCTGGTTAACCAAAACCATCTTCTACAAATTCCCATAAGTCTTGTGAGACAAACAGGGCTCTCATGGTAATGGCCCAATAATCATAATTCTTTCCATTGAATTGTGGAAGCTGAAAATTTCCAATACTCATACCAGTACTTGGTACAGCCATTGCTTTTAAACTGAACTCTAAACTTAAACAAACTGTCTTTCCTTTTCTAAAAGAAAAAACTCTTTTAACCAAAAACAACAACTCTGTTTTTTTGAGAAATACCTGAACTTTTGACTTCTGTTGAGCTTTCACACTACTGGTGAAAACACTGCAACAAGTCTTCTTCTTCTTCAGCTTCTTTGAAACCTTCAAAGAGCCTGAACGAGCTCTGATACCATTTTGGAATATTGAAAATTCCAGAACAATAGATGGAGAGAGAAAACTCCCCTCTTCAGCACAGAGAAAATATTAAAAATTCTTGACAGGAGACAGAGTTTTTTTTTTTTTTTTGCACTGAAAAACAAACTTCTATTTCTTTCAAAAACTGTTACAAAATCTTCCTCAATACAGAGGGATAACAAAGGTAGTGACTGCTACAGACGCAGTGCACAAAACTACTCTTTGTTCTTTCAAAACAATACACTCTATCTCATAAAACCAACATTGTTGTGTATTTTCTTCTCCGCACTTCCTCGCAAAACAAAACAGAGCAATATAATATAATAACACATAGGCTCTCGAGCCCTTTTGTTTTTATATGCCGTGCATATTAAAAAAATTACAAAACAATATTAAAACTTAAACAAAGTCTAAACTATTAAAACAAATGCATACGGGCCCCATTTTACACTTACGTGTTGAACGTGCGATCAACCATTTAAATCCAATGTATAAAGGCCATCGGGTCTACGGCTAAACAAAAAAAATGCACCAAACCAAAAGCTCTGATTGCGATTGCAAGTCGGATGCAATGGCACATATAACTCCAGTGTAATAAGACCATCGGGTCCACGCTTTAAACAAAACGCGCGACCAAACAAAAACTCTGATTGCGATCAACAACTGGATGCGATGGACCATGTATTAAATCCGCCATATAAATGGCGTCGGGTCCAGAACTTCAACGAAATGCATGACCCGCCGATCTTCCGATTGCGATTGGAATCCGGACGCGATGCAACATATGAACTTCGTCACATAATGCCATCGGGTCCGCCCTTTGGTAATGTGATCGGGGCACATAACAAAACCCTGCCGATTGAACCTTTGCGATTGAAACTTGCGATCATATTATATGACGTCGCGTGGTCTGTGGACCCACGGGCCTCAGCTGTGGTGGAGGGAAATTATAATATGAACTTTGGTTGTATTATATACAACTGTTCCGCTTGCAGAACTCTACCACATCTACAAGACATTTGGACTTTGCAATATATGTATGTTGCGATTTGCAATTGTGATTGCGATTGCATTGCAAAACTTCATATCAACAAGACACTGCAAGTTTAGCTTGTGATTTCGATTGGCATTTAAGTGTTGGGGACCACTTGTCCCGCCATTTCAAAAATTAAGAGGACTTCGGCAGTATTAAACAATTTTTCTCCATTTTGGTTGTTGAGGGCTTTAAACACCTGAATTGACTATTTTAATAAGTCCTGCTCCTCCATAGAACTGAACTATGAAAATCTTCGTCCTTCCACTGTGAGAGCGGCTACGCCCGTAACAAAATCAAATCTCCTCTGCAATTTGTGTCTGCGGCCCATCAAGAATTAATTTCTCCCTTATTGTTGTTCCATTCTTCTTTAATTTAAAGTGTTGTGCACTCAAAACTCTGCTGCTGCTGCCTTTGTACTCTTTTCTTCCTGCTTAAAGGCTTAGCAGGTGACTTTAATATTTCAACATAAAATTGAAAAATTATTGGGGATCACGCAAATATTTGATAAAAAGGCGATCCAGGGAAAAGAAAGTTATGAAAACTGATAAGAAATGTTGCTTCTTATTTTGGATCTAGTAGAGGCGAGTTGTTATGCAGAATATTCTCACTGGATTGTTGAAGAGCATCTTATCAATGCCAAATGACAGTCTGCCAATGTTTGATGAGGAGCGATAATACACAGTCGAGGCGGAGAGCACCCGATTGGAGTAGACTTTGAGGAGGTCGATGGAGGGGGTATGCAACAAATGTGGAGCAGCCTGGACTATGTCGCAAAGCAGATTGGTATGGAGTTGTGGGTAGGTGCTCCACACTATTTAACACAACGAAAGGTCTACTACATAGTCCTCGAATTCCACTTCACTAATCGGTCCATTAACACACCATTAACGTACAAAGATTGTAGCTATAATATAGCCGATAGAATCCACTCTATGGAAAATATATTTCTTCCGGGAAGGATAGTGCATGGGAAGGCAGACAAGGACATCTAAAATAGTAAATAGTGCACAAAGGGTTGAATATTTAATGGTCAAATGGAAGAGAATCTAGTTTGAAGAAGTCCACACAATTTGATATGTGATCGTAGACGAGGTTTAAACTTATCGAGTATAAGGATCCGGTAGATGAAGGTTCAAATCTTATTGAGTATATGGTTTGCAGACTATCCGGCTCAAGTAGGCTTTAATAACAAGATTCCGTGATGTCCCGTTTAAAGGTGCCGTCGGATATACTCTTGTGTTATATGCAGCCATGAGGATTGATGTTGGGACCTCCTTAGATTAGTCTAAAGAATTACCGTTTCACCATGGTTAAAAAAAATGGTAAGAGAAGGTCACACATCATTGCTATACTATGTTAAACACATACATGGAGAAGAAAGCAAAAAATAAGATAAAAAATTGAATGCTTTTACCGTTATTTATAATACACATTTATACAAATATGTTGTGATCCTTGGTTTTCACATACCAAGTGGTCTCTTGGTATCTCATTAACTATTTACATTCCACAACAACTCCTTAGAGATTACATATGCACGCCCACCATTTGAATTAACAAAGGTCACTTGAAAGTTTGGATCATAATAGAGTGTGAATTTTCATTAGCGAGTGAGAGTGAAGATCTCGTATGTGTGAGAAGTCCACATAATGGTGTAGATTTGTCTTTGTTAAAAGTTCGCAGAGTCCACCTCTAGAAGATCTCGTATGTGTGAGAAGTCGACGTAATGGTGTAGATTTGCCTTTGTTAAATGTCTTGGAGAGTCCATCTCCAGTCCCATGTTGCAAAGTTCACTCTTTGGCATTATCCCCTCCTCTTAAAACATTGATGTAACTAGTTGTCTCGTTCTAATCTACGTGGCTTAAAGAAACAATGTCTCGATTTAAGATTATGAGCAAAGGATCCGTTGAGGATTTATCCACAGATTTTTTAATTTTTTTTTCCTTTGCAATGATGTGCTCTCAGGATACGTTTGCATACCGATAATCATTCCAAAGTGATTTCTCGTGCTGTCCCATGTAGATCCGGATCTGAAACCATTTATGTATTTTTCTCGCATGCGTCCTCACAAAATATCAATGATTTCCTACATCGTAAACCCAACAAAGCAAGACAAAAAGAATGGGAGAAAATCGATCCCTAACCAAGGGAGAATAATTGATCTCAAATCCGAAAGAAGTAACATGGATTCTATACCTTTAGATAAATTTATTGGAATCAACTTCATACTAGAAAGTTAAAACGCAATGCATATTATGAATAGAGGTTCCGTTGAGTATATTTAAACGAACTCAAAAGGCTCATGTCAAGCTTTTAGTTGAATGGGAAAAAGAAAGAAGACAACGCTAAGGCTATAATTGGATTAGTCTTTTCCTACAATCAAATGCATTTGATTGATTTTAGCAAAATCAGCTCATGAAATTTGGGAACATTTGAGTAAGTTATTTGGGGAAAAGGCTATGAATGCAAATTTTCTCTTTAAAATCGTATCTCTTTAGTTTCAAACGCATGATGAGGCATCTTCTAATCATATAAATTATGTAATGTTTCTTTTTAGGAAATTAGTTAAAATTGGTGCCAAGGTAGAAATAGACAATGCTAAAGAAATTCGACAAATAGCCTATTTTAAGCATAGAAACATTGTATTCACATTGTTGCAACGTCTCCTCAATCATTAGAAGGAATGGTATCATCACTTTTATCCCAGGAATAAAGTGAAAATTCGTAAGGTTCGTGCTGGTGGTCAACATGAAAATTGCATTATTTTCCAAAGAAAAATGAAAAACCAACGGTTCAACAGACCTCTACCCATACAAATATGGACATACAACTTGAAATTACAACTCATGCAAGGGATCTTCAAATGGAAAGGAAACTAAAAATATAGCCAACTTGCTGGCTCGAGGGGTCCCCGACCCAAGTTCGGAAGTTACGGTTTGCCAACAAACCCCATACTACTTCCGCCCTTGCGAAAGTGACCGCTTGCGTAGGCCAAAGTCTCAATTGTAAGTATATGGTGGGTGCTGGAATCAGGTTTCCGCACCCCGAGAGACAGAGTAGGTAAGTCAAACCATTCGGCAATTATTACATTCACGCAATGTGAGGTCGTTCGCAGACTTTCTAATGATTAACCAGGCATATTTTTACCATATTTATAAAACAGCTCGCATCCATGCGTACAACCAAGTATAAGCATAAAACAATATATTCGCAATGCACTTAATCAAATTGCGTACACAAAGCATTGTTAAATACGATAATTCACAAAATTTCCTCATAAACACACATCCTCGTTAATTCATAACAATCACATAATTCGAGTCCACACTAAATATAACCGCATAGACTCAAAACGGTATCATTATCCATACACATTTACATATATTACTTATCAAAGAGTCTCTACATACCGAAGCGCCCGCACATGCCGGCCCGCAGAACCGTACACAATGGGGCGGATCTCATGCACACAGCTAATAGGAGTCCTAACCTAATAACCCGATCCCATATTCAACAACCACACTTAGCATCAATCTCTATTCATTCCTACCGTTTGACCCAAATGGTTCAACATTTATAATTTACTTATGCACCAAATGGTTTTTGGAACCGCGTCAGTGCACTCTGGTCTACCCTTGGCCTCGCTATTACCATACTTTGACCCGCCCCAAAATCCCCGTGCTAGACTAAATATACTAAAACATACAAAAATGACCTCGCATTCATAGCTTGCGTGTGAGGCCTTGTTCCAACTTCAATGACAATCTTTAATTTCCGTCCCGAGTCACCGTGGTGGTGGGTCTCTACCTCATTGCCGATCGGCGACTAGTGTAGCCAACACTTCTAGACTCAATAAAGGTGACTCTGGTGCAATGTCCACGGTGATTTTTGTGATGTTGGACCTTCCGCCACGGCGGTGACCTTTTCTATGTTCGATTTAGTCGCTTAACAAAATAAACATCAACATCCTATGATAGTAAATATAATTTATATAAAGTGAGAGTAAATAAAAATAAATGTAATTATTAAATAATCAAATAGGATTATATATCGTTATTAGTTAATTAAAAGGCACAAGCGTCTAAAAGACATGCCTAGTCATGAAAGGTCCACCGCAGGTATATAAGTGTGTATTCTCATTGTAACATTTTATCATCTTATCATACTAATCATACATACATTTTTATTAATAAATTATTACAAACACCTCTTATTTTACAATTTAAAGTCAAAGCTACTAGTTTTTTTGCTTCACCGGGAGGCTGGGCGAGACAAAATTCACGCCTCAAGTGTTGTTTGAGGGCATCCTTCGACGTCGCAGTTCCTTAATCTCATCTTGGAGTGGGGAGTTGTTGGTTCTCGCATGGGCCAGTGTTGCGCAAAGGTGCGCAGGTGGGTGTAACCCTAATCTCGCCCAAAAGCCCTCTTTCCGCCGGCACCTCGAACTAATTTTTCGCAGGATCTCGATCTTGTTGTATTTCGATCCACAAACGCAGTGGGTTCCTTACAACCAGGGCACCGAGAAATTTGTCCCGTAATAGTGTTAGTAGTCACAGCTATCAAATGCGAACACGCCGGGTGCGTACCTCCGAGGGTGTTGCGTCGTAGCTAACTGCAAAGTCACTAATTGTTGTTCTCACCACATCTGCACACCCACGGCGTCCCAGATTCCTTCAACGCCCAACCAATCCTTCAACTTTAGCTCGGGCGTGGCTGCAACCAGGATCTCTTATGTAACCTTTCTTGCGAGCCGGTGGATCATCGTTTCAAGCTACGCCCGTCGCGAGATAGTGAGGAGCACTTTCCGCGTTCCGCCGGCGGGCGAACCGTCGGCCACACCGAGTTGTTGGTGCACTTTATGGTCGCGATGATGCATCTCCTAGAACACGGCGATTTGGAGGCCTTATAATGCCTCATGGGGTAGCTTAGTCAGATCCAACCACATCCTTGTACCTTCTTGGAGTGGGATTCCTACAAGGGCAAAGGCGAGGCAAAGAGCAAATAGATGGCTTTCTCCCGTAGCTAACACCGCACTATCAGTTGCCAAGGAGTCCACACCTAAATTACGTCGGTTCACAAAGGTATCTGTTTTGGAGCGGAGGAAAGTAAGCCCGCCCCAGATGTCGGTGATCACAACCTCTCGTTTTTTGGCTATGGCTGCCCACTTATCCTCTCGTAGCTATTGTAACCCATCCACTATTTGCCCGAATTCACCCGTCGCATAGTGTGACCGTCACATCATATTCCTTGTGCTGGGCATGCCGGCTTTTTCGGTAGACCCTTTGTAGGCTTCGTTCGGCCACTTCGTACCCTAGGAAGAGGTAGAGTATTTGTCAATCAACCCTCTCATGCTTAGGTCTAGCCGCGAACCGACCCGTGTCTTGGCCTCGATGTCCGTTTTGACATCCGTGGCACCGCACATGCTTTTTCGTAGTTGTGACTCGGTGAGCTCCTCGGCTCAGCTTGGTCTTGCAGCCTCCTTGGGTTGACAAAGGAGGTCACCTTTGTCACGCTAGTCCCTTTTCCGAGGCCCTTTTTCCAATTTTTTTTTAGGCCAACCCACGCAGGAGCTTGAGCGTAATTATTCTATTAATTTTCTGCTTCTCGTGCCCAATCTCCATGATTTCCGCAATTTCCGGCTCCTCGTAGGTGCCGAAGCTTTCGCAAGGTTAGTAGCCATTATTTTAGCATGAAAAGGGAATCCCAATTCTCAGGACTATTGCTATGGGAGTGGGTTGATCAATCACAAATGCATCGCTACAAGTTCAGAGAACCATGCAACATAAATAAAATACATAAGGTTACGTGCTGATACAGAACCCTTGTCCGAGCTATTCTTCCTACTTTATAGTGCTCCGTGGTCATCCAACGGTAGGGTAAACATCACCTAAAGCTACCATCAAGTAAACAAGAAAAATCTCAAGGAATTTCTACACCGTTATCCCGCTCTATTCCATTCAATGACAATCTCTTCTTACCAAATTTTACTATTTCAAGAGGCTATTTTCCACTCCTTATGTGCGGTCAAAGATACTTGTCAGGTTGGCCCACACGTTTGTGCCTCCTCGCATCCTTCCTCAACATAGGCTTATTCCCTAGGTATTTCAAAACCAAAGACATGTTCTTTCGACATGCGTCATCCCAATAGAACCGTCCAACCGCTCACAAGCATGTTTCTCGCAGGTGCCGTGATTAGTGTGCATCGTCGAACGAACTTCCGCAATATCCTACATGGCCGAGGATTGAATGCGCCTATTTATTTGTTGTAGGAGCACTATTTCCTCAATCTGAGCCAATGTAGGGTGTGTTCCATGCTACCCATTCGCAACTTAAGAAACTCGGTAACCATGCACATCCCTTCCAATTCCGATTCGTAGGCACCCCAGATCATCCTTACCCTCTTTGGGGCTAGGTTGTGGTAATTTACCATACTTATAATTCTGCACTTCCCACATGGGTACTTCGGTGAGAACATAAAGTATTCACCCCATGCCTTAGTGTCGTTGTTCCAGAAAGAGCTCATCAAGTGCTTCCGTCCCCTCGATTAGTCCGAACGTCTTCACAAAGTCATCTTTTAATGTTTCCCTGCTGGTGGGTGTGTCAAGGTAGCTCGCATCCAAATACCATGCGTGCTGGGAAGTGGTCCCAAATCATGAATAAACAGATGGACCCACTCTTTGGTAGTTTTGTCGCACCATTGTTCGATCTGTGCGAACAGATATTCACGGCTTTCCGCCCTAATGAACGTCCGGATTCATATGTCACCGGGGGGTCTCACCCGTAGGATCATCATATCCCCCGATACTCCTCCCAACTCGGGAATGTCTCCCCATGTGTTCCCCACCATCGCGCAAGTGTTCCATGCATGGCTAGCCAAGGGCCCATAGTCAATGCCCCCCCCGTGGAACCCTCGCTTGCAAATGCTCGCAAAAATTTCCTAATATTAACAGAACCGTGAAAGTACGGAGGTCTCTTACCTCTAAGGAAATGCAACGGAAGTCCATTGTAACCCAGAGATATTGTAGCACAGAGACATCATGAAAACCAGTTTTGCCAATTTCTTCACCTCCCCCGTCCGAGTCGGAGAAGCTATCTACCGTCCTTTTCTCAAAGAAAGTACTCCTTCCGCCCGTGGGGTTGATCCAATCTTCATTCTCCGTGTAGTTAATTTATAGATGTAATCCACTTCTTCGTCACACAATCGGCTCGTGTATTGTCGGCTCTCTCGCAGGTCTAATGGTACTATCACCTGGTACCATTATTCTCAAACACCATGCTCCTCTTTCTTCAAATTAATGATATCTCTACATCTATGGCCCAATCCAATCCTAGAAGTGCAGTGATAGGGGTCCGCATCTTCTACGATTTGAATGACTTCAAAATTAGCTCGCATCTTAACCCCCGATGTCTACCATGATCTTTGATAATCTCCCCAAGGGTATGATCTTTTGTTGATTGCGGCACAACCCGGGATGCTGGAACATTCCAACTTAGGTTCCCCCATGCGTTGCCAAGTCACCATGCTCCTTTCAAATTAATGATACCCCACATCTATGGCCCAACCAATCCTCGGAAGCATCTGGATAGGGGTCCGTACTCTCTACGATTTGAATAACTTCAAAACCATCTCGGTAATCTCAACCGCGATGTCTACCATGATCTTTGATAATCTCCTCAAGGGTATGATATTTTTTTCATCGTCATTTGCGCTAGATAATGGACCATCTCAACTTAGGTTCCCCCATGCGTTACCAAGTTTGTTTAGGTAATACATTTGCTTTCAACCCCAGGGTCCAAGATTACCTAATCCATCTCGTAATCACCGATCTACGCAACAACCACACATCTCCCCTACCGGTGCGTTTTCCCTATACCTATAGAGTTTATGTAATATCCTTGATTTTATGGAGGATAGGTCATGTTGCGCAATTATCTATAAATGCCTAAAGATTTCCCACAACCCCCGGGTCGTATAGTAGCTTCATACATGCTTGTAAAAAGGGTTTGACCTCCTCATCCGCACCGAGGTCCCCTTGCCGATCGTGACAGATACCTCTACTCGGAAAAGTCCTTCATGAAATGCGATAAATGTTTCTTTCTCTCTTTCTTAGATCCAACCCTTCCCGTTTACTAACCACCGGTCGCATCGCAGGCTCCGCCAGTTTTTCCCCGTGCCCTCTAGTGGCCATCCCATCACGTGTTACGACATTTATGTTGATCTTTGTCTCCGTATTTCAACTTTAACCCTCTCCAAATTCTCGCATATGTGTCGGCTAATTTTCCCCGCATTTTTGTTATCAAGACTAGACAATCTTCAATCGCATGGCTCACCCGGTTTCGCAATACTAGTAGGTTTGTCTTTAAGGGGTTTGGAAAGCACCCAGTAGTGCGTTCCCAACTCTGGCGCTATAACAGATGAGTTTCCCTCGTCGCCGACCTCGCTTCCACCTCTTCCGCCCTCCCCTACCCCTCGATTGGGGAGCCCCCCGCGGCCAAGAGTGATCCGTGGTGTCGGGTCCGACCGCACCCTATAGAGATTCCCCCCGATCGATCATCAAATCATACTGCCTAACAATTATGTTCACTGCGGTGTCTCATCGACTCTGCGTAACCTCGTACCATTGTTGTTTTACTTTTCAAGACATACACACACACAGACAAGTTGTTCGTGTCGTGTAACCCCGCAATGCGGCAATCCTTCTCACCAGTGCCGGCCCACTTGGTCCTCGCCACTTCCCTAGGGTGTAGCACACCAGCCCCCCAACCTTCATGTAGTCCGTCAACAATAGGCGTTTATCCCTTCGGTGTGACCATTTTTCCCACAACGTTTGGACCACTTTTCTGTGCCAGCTCGTATCTCGCTTCCTTTCGCGTGTGTTCTAGATGTCTATGTGCATCACCTCTAGTTGTCCTTGGATCTGTTGGATGCCTAGCTGGCATTACCTCTGGGCGCAACTTCCAACTTCATAGTGACCCAGTGGCTTTTTCCGATGATTCAAAAGTTTGTGACTCATAGGCATATTTGTGAGGTAGCAACATAGCAATGAACCATTCCGTGTTGTCCGTCATTGTACCGAAATCTTCCTTCCCTCGATCGGCTTCTTCAAACCATTGATCGGCCCTCCATATAGATTCGGTAAGGTCCTTGCTTGGAAATCCTTTAGATCGACCACTAGTTGAGAATAGGACTTAGGCTTCTTGAATTGTTGTGTTAAGGCATTCTTTAACCTCTTCGATGGTTGAGTTTGCATGTTTTCTAATGTATCCCATGTACCAATCCAAAGCCTTCCTTCGAAGGCAAGGGATAGTTGTGCCCTTTCACCGCATCAATCGGCTATGTTCTCGTGTAGTCCATATCGATTCGTGGACAAACCGTAACCACCTATGTCCTCACCTCCCATACCCTTACAAAGGTAAGCAATTTCATGTGCGTAGCCATGTTTCGCTCGTCGGTGGAGGTGTAGGTGAGTTCTTACTCTTCACACCGGCTTCTGAAAGTGGTGTGGCTGGAGGTAGACTCTCGGCGTAGTCGTTTCTTCTTACCGAGATGTGTATGCATCTACCTCCTTCTAGGTTGGTCCGATAGTGTTTACCGCTCGCGTCGTACATCCATCCGATCAAAGGGTCATTCACTCACAGTGGCTACGCATTATCTTTTTCGCATGCGCAATATCTTAACCGTAAATGGTAAAGTCTTGAGAAACTTACCTCGAAACTTTTTGGAAGAATTCCACTCTACTCGCAGTAGGATTCGAATTGATCGATGGAAAATTCTGCTCGTCGACCCTTCTAGCACGCCCTCGTCCACCCAGCGCGGGTCCATACCAAGCAGGATGGTGTTACTTTCCTTAACCGTTGGATTAATCGGGGGTCCACCGTGTAACCCGCCGTTCTTCCAACATGTTTGAAATTCGACCAACCCTAAAGCCACTCCCGGAGCTCGATCACAATGGTTACGAAGAAGATCTCATAGATCTCTATGAAAATATACTTATTTTTTCACTTTTCAATGGTCAACCTTTATCGGCGGTTTTCTTTCACCGTTGGTTCTAGCTTGTTGTTCGAACCATTCATCAATTTCTTTCTTTTCTTGTGTTTCTAGTACTATTAGCGATTACCCGATCCCTCTCTAAAATTCTCTCGGTCCCGAAAACGGAACCATTTTTTGGCTCGAGGGGTCCCAACCTGTGTTCGCAGGTTGGTGGTTTGCCAACAAACCCATATACTACTAGCCCTTTTGGTAGTGACCGCCAGTGCTTGAAACCGGGGTGGTGCTGGAACTAGGTTTCCGCACCCTAAGAGAGAGAGAAAAAGTCGAAACATTTGGAAATTATCAGATCTACACAACCAAAGGTCATTCATGTGACTTTCAACGATTAACCGCAGTGGCGTTTTACCATATTTATAAAAATGTGCACACATCCACATGCGCACAACCAAGTATAAGCATAAAACAACATATTCGTTACTGCACTAATCGATTGTGTAGATACAAATATCATAACACAAATAATTGAATTACAAGCACACATCATTTGCAGCTCATAAAATAATCACATATAATTGTGATCCACACTAACTACAATTCGTATAGATCAAAACGATATGAGATATCTACAATACGTACATATTACCGATCAAAGTCTTCATATACAAACCCACTCGCGCACATATCCGTAGAGGGTCCGATACAATGACAAAGGATTCCATGCACACACCAACAGGATTCTTAACCCAATAACCCGGTCCCAAATCTAACGCTCGCACTTAGCATCAATCTTTATTCATTTCTACCTATTGACTCAAAGTTTCAACTATTTATAGTACTTTCTTAGTTTACGTATCCAATAGTCCGTTATGAAACCGTGGCTTGTGAACTCGGGGTACCCTTGGCTCGCTTACAATGTATTAGGGGCTTTGACCCACCCCAAAACCCCCGCTAGACTAAATATACTAAAAAATATACAAAAAATGACCATATTTGGTACTATGAGACCCTATTCCAACACAACTTGAATGACATATTAGAGTGAAAATAGTGATGACCGGCCATCGTAAACACCTCTAGAACTATTCTAAAAGTAAAATAGATATAAGCTTTTCTATTGTGTGTTTGTAGTGTGAGTTGAAGAATTTTTCTATTTTCTATTCTAGTTATAAAAAGGGTTGGTTGTTCTCAAACTAGAAGCCCCACTATCTGAAACACCAATTCTTATGTGTTATTAAGGTCAAGTTGTTTGATAAACTTTTGAACACATTCAATAACTAGACGTCCATCCTAGCAACTGACTATTATAGCATCATTTCTCACCTTCATATGATTCATGATTGCTTTTATGGCTTTGGGCACCCATTCCTACAGACTTGGACAAATTCACTAAAAAATAGTGTAAAAATCCCCATACGCGGTTATGCCCATCTTTTTCCGCGTGTATACGTGAGTCCACATGCACTTTTCCGCGTATGCCGTTAAAATCATGAAAAAATATATAAAAATTCCCTATTTTTGGGCTGGGTTGATGGTTACTCAAGTAGTTCAACCACGCCAGCACGTGGCCAACTGTTTCCAACTGTTGAAACTACTTGGAGGGAGTATAAAAGCCCCTCATGTGCATGGCCTAAGGGGGAGAGAGAATTTATTGATATTATACTCTGTTGGTATTCCCTATCCAAGTCTGATTCCCCATGCCTCCTGTACTTTCCCAGTTCATTATAGGAAACCCTTGTTTCCTTGAGATGCTCATCTCTTTATATGTCATCTCGTATGCACCAGTTCGGAAGGAGTCTTAGCGAGGCAAGGGTGGGACAGATCCGGACGACGATCTGCTCGAAGATCGTGGAAGGATTCAGGTGATCTCTCCACTCGTTATTTCTGTACATGCTATTTATAATACATAAGTACCATCTTGTTCCCGAAATATACGTGTTAGTGTCTGCTTACATATATGAGAAAATTGTTATTTAAGCATTCATTATGGTTTATCTGATGTTTTATATGGATTTCACTAACATTTAGAGTAGATATATGCTGTACAACCAGTTCTTCGTGCTTTTTTCTTCTTGTCTTTCAGGTTAAGAAGGAAGGACGGTTGCTGGGGGTTTGGACCCCGCAGGATCTGCTTCAACCGTAGGACCTACGGGTAACTTTCTCATTCTACTCTATTTAGTTTTTCTGAACGTGCATGGTTGTGTGAGTCCTTCTTAAGTAGCATGCCCCTGCTCTGTGGAGGTTGTAACCCAATGAACCTCTAGGGTGATATTCCCCGAAACAGAACTGGTGACTCCACTGGGGATCACATTCTTGTGATTCTCCTGTTGGGTGGTTTCAGCTGTTTGATAGATTGCCGACAGTTTTAACTTTCATTTGCAGTCCAGTTTACTTTTTCTCAGTCAGTCTGAAGTCCTGGTTTCTTATCCAGGCTTGATCCTTTTTGCTTTTCACTATTTACCTTTGTATATGCACTTTTTTCTGCACACAGTCGCGTATACACGCAATTTTTTCTAAAGGGAGTCGCGTATACGCGAGTTTCCTTTAGCACAGTCGCGTATGCATGCTGGTTGCTAAACTGTGAAGTAGCGTATACCTAGGCAGATTTTGAATTTTTGGATTTCTTGACTTTTTGGTCCTTTATGGCTATGGAGACCTGTTTCTATAGTGTCTTTGTACTCTCTGGATTGTGAAGGAATTTCTCTCTTTCGTTTGATTGAAAACTAGTCTTTTTGGCAAAGTGTTGTTTCTGGTGCTGGCACTTCTGGTTTGAGTACCAAGATCGCTTTCTGAGCATTCTTGGCTGTTCTGCTTTATCAGAATAGAGAGCTCCTACTCATTTACTCTTCCTATCTTTGTGTTGTGCTTCGAATTACGATTTTTGCTCGTTTCTTGATTGGTTTTCTTGAGTTCAATAGGCTAGGTCTTGTTGCAACTTTTGAAGAGTTTTTCTTGCTTCTTCGAAGTTTTTGTTTGCGGCAAGTTTGCACTATTCTTCTAGGCTGAGTGGCTGAGTTTTCTTGTCTTCTTTTGCTCTTATTGATCTTGCTACTAGTTAGCCTTATAAGGTTTGGAGCATTGTTGAAGTTTTTGCTTGAAATTCAGTGGTGTTTGGCTTGGAATTTGATAGTTTTTCTTGGTCTTTTCGAGCTCTTTCTTTATAAAACTAAAAAGCTCAAAAAACATTTGCTTTGCTTTTGGTTTTTTCATTTCAAAGGCTCAAAAAACATTTTGTCTTGTTATTTTCTTTTGTTGTTGCATTTTTGTTTTCGTTTTGCTATATCTTTTGAAGCTTTTGTGAGGTTTCTTGCTTTTGGTTTTTGGCTTGATTTTGGGGAGGAGTTGTCATTGATTTCTTCCTCTTGTTTTTAATCATTTTTGGTGTCTTCATATTAAGAGTTCTTGATTTCGGGAACTAGCTTTCTGGGCAACCAAAAAGAGTTAAAACTGAAGGAGCTTTTGGGAAATTTCACTCTGCTTTAGGAGATTTTGCATCTTAGAATTTGCATGCTTGTAGTGATTTGCATTAGGTGCACTTAAGCATTTAGTCATTTTCATAGTTTTTGTGAGTGTGAGTTTGCTATCTGAAAAGAAAAATACAATTTTTAATCTCGTAGAACCTGTATAGAGATTGCTTTTCATCGAAAGACAATAACTGCATTTGCATGTAGTTTGGTTTTTATTAATTTATTTCTGCGTCAAAACATCATAAGTTTCATTTCCGCATCCTTGTGACTTAACATAACAACCCATTAAAATAAGCGATATAATTTAAAATCAACTAGCAAGTTTTCTAAGTGTCATACACCAACTAGCTAGGTTGTAGGGCCTTGGATTAGGTGAGTGGAGAGTTAACTCTCCAAGGCCACTCAAAAAAAACATAGAAGTTGATTAATTGAGCGAAATCCAACTCCGTTAGGTGGACCGGGAAATATCTCCTCCAGAGAGTCAAGTGCGAGGGGAAGTGAAGGCTGAGAAGAGGGATACCCCCTCTCTGATTAGCTAAATATGACCTCAAGACCGTTCCGCCCGGCTTCTGACATGGATTGGTGCCCATAGTTGCCACTCCTAGGTTCCACACAGGTGACTGCGGGGGGGAATACCCGTGGTACCTGAGGCAGACGTCGCATCACTTTCAGCAGTACTTCTGGGGGGTGCCCTTGCGAAGCTTGGGTGCTTGAGCCAGCAAAGGCTGTCGTTAGGAGGTCGGCGTAACTGTTTCTGATACCTTCGCTAGTTGTTATGGGCCCTAATCATCCCAGACTGCTTTCGGGAGGTCCTATATTTCGCTTTCCTGTATTTTGGTGTCCGGTCCTCATCACCCGGAGCGGAAATACTTGGAGGCTGTTTGCTTGATTGTATCTCAGGGATTTTTCTTTTAGTGAGTGCTCTTTGCTCCTAGCTTGCCTAGCTTTTCACTTTTTTGAGTCTAATTTAAAATCTATAAAAGTGGCTGATCAAGCGCCTCGTCGATCGAGGAGAATCCGGGGGTTATCTCCCGAGAGTCCAGAGCCTTCTTCGAGAAGCCGTAGGAGTGATTTAGCAGGTGGTTACCTGATCCGGATTTTATGCAGGAACACAACAGAATACAAAAATAACCATGAACATAGAGATGCAGTGGAAATAATGCTTCATTTCATTAATATCAACGAACTGAATTTTGCTTACAGACAGAATGGAAATAAAACTAGCTAGGGCGCTGGTAGCTATCTCTGAGAAGAGATGTGGCGGCTACAGGCCTCTGAACTGTGTTACAATGAAGCTCGAGGGCCTATTTATCATTTAGAAACAATGGGAAATCCTAAACAGCCAAAACCCTAACCCTAGGAGATGAAGGCGCCAAAATTGTGGGCGCCCGTTTGGGTAAATTGGTGGTTCAACTTCCCGGGGGCATAACTTTGGCACCCGATCTCCGTTTGACGCGCTCAATAGCTCGTTAGAAATATCTATCTGAGGACTTCAATTTTTGAATGAGAAAAATTGGTCCATGGACCCATGTTGCTCTCTGTTTTCCCAAAAAATGTCGTTTAGGGCCTCAAAACGGCTCCGGAAGTTCAGGACCCGAAAAACTGCTAAAAATAGTAAGTTTTGTTGCAACTTGAAAATTGAAAGAACTAAAGATGGGGGTTCAAATGGAATAGGTGGGTGGCCACCAATATCCACCTAGATCATTAAGCCCCCAAAATGGCTCCGAGAGTGGAGGACCCGAAAACCTGCTAAAAATAGTAAGTTGTGTTGAATGTGAAAATCTGCAAGAATTGATGGTGCTGGTCCAAATGGAATAGGTGGGTGGCCACCGATATCCACCTGGATCATTCCTCCCTCCTTAGGAAGCAATGGTCCCCATTGCGTTGAGATCCTCCATGAGATGAGGCAAGTTCTGTTGAACTGAGTATTAGATGTGTTGAAGATGTCATGGACTGCAGGTGGACATGCTGGATGTGTTTAGTAAATTTGGTTTCTTTATCAGCCTCATACGGTACATGTTTGGATTCTGTGTAGTTGCGGGATGTATGGCAGCATGGGGTGGTGGTGCATTGGGAGTCGGATCAATGGGTGCTTGTCTGATTGTAGAGGAACCTCATGAGTGAGGGAGTTATTGTCATCGTATTCCTCCATGACTTTGCTCATCCTCTTGCGGTGTGAAAGGGAGCCTGTTTCGAGGTTGTACAATATTCTCTTTCCACGTGAGTGAGTCGTAAGGAAAATGAATTTCACAGTGCCTAATAACAATCTTCCGCATTGTTTTGCGGTAGTCAAACAAAGAGATGGCGGAGGCGGTACTACCTCCGGTATCATGTACAAGTTATTTCCCAAAGTAATAATAACAGCACGAGGCCTAGACTCATACACGGCATGTCACCTCCACAAGTATGGTTGGCCCAATAATACATCAGCTACATCAAGAGGAGCAACATCACACAATACCTCATCCGTGAATGGCTTGATACTGTATGGAAGTCGGCACTGCTGGCGGATGTGGAGATCTCTCCCTGGGTGGAGCCACCCGATGGTATACGGCTACGGGTGTGCTATGGTTGGTAGGCCGAGCCGCTTCACGACGTCTACTGAAATGAGGTTCTTTTGGCTTCCGCTATCGACGAGAAACTGCAGCGGAGAACCCTTCACCCACATCTGCGACTGGAAGAGGCGCTCCCCCTCCTCTGGATCCTCTGGACCCTCCTTTTGGATCTTGGTGGTGGCAACAATGGCACTGGGATCCACATCAATGATCTGCTTCCTTTTGTCATTGCCTTTGTCTGGTTCTAACTCAGGATCAGAAAATGCATCTGATTCGGGTGCCTTTAGTTCAGCCACCAAAGACTGTTTGGCCCGACACTCGTTTGTGCTGTGAGTGGGGCTGTTATGAAATTCACACCACTTCCCTGTGTCCTTCTTTGGATTTGTGGTGCTGTTATGAGTCGCATTGCTTTGGCCTTTCCCCTTGTTCTTCGATTCGGGGGCACCTTTCGGATTCGCAGATCCAAAGTCTCGCTTCTTCTGCTTAAATTTCTGCTCGATCTTGGCGGCATAGCGATATGCCGTGCCAAGCGATGTAATGTCGAGGAACTCCATTTCCTCCTAAATGTGTTTGTGCAGACAGCCGCGGTACTTGAGCACCAAATGTCTCTTTGAATCTTTAATACCCAACTTTATGTGTAGGGTATGGAACAGATTCGTCAGTTCATGCACATCTTGATCCTTTTTTTGCCGCAGCGTGGTCCATTGGATGTATTTGTCCTCATAGCTCCCCACAGGGTAATATTGTTCCTTTATGCCATCTCGGAACGAATTCCAAGTGGGTGTGGTTGAGAACAGAGAGGGTTCCCCTTCACCCTCTTGCTCACGGTAGGTTTCCCACCAGTCTTTGACATGGGGGGCAGCTTTGAGGAGTGCAAAAATAATCTTTTCTCGGTCAGAGAAGTCATGGACCAAGAAATACCCTTCCAACAAATTTAACCATCTGTCTACAGCGTCTGCATCTATTTTTCCTTCAAATATAGGAATGTCAAAGTTTACCTATACCTTGAAGGGAGTGGCGCCTCCAGAGTGGCTGTTGGATGCAGATGCGCCATATGTGGGCAGTCGTTGAAGGATTTGAGCAAAGTTATCCATCATCGCGTTCCTTTGTTTCTTGAGGGCCTCCTCGAGTAGTATTTTGATAGGATCTCCTGCTCCCTCGTCTTTCTTTTCTTCCGCCATGGGAGGTCATCGGCATTTGCGAGGCTGATCTTGCAAGGGTTCAACCAGATCGAGCCCTAACTCCTTATACCCTGACCGCGTTGGGGACATGCAAAGAAAAAAAAAGAAAGAGCAGACCCGCTCTGATACCACTGATCCGGATTTTATGCAGGAACGCAACAGAATACAGAAATAACCATGAACATAGAGATGCAGCGGAAATAATGCTTCATTTCATTAATATCAAATAACAGAAATATGCTTATAGGCATAATGGAAATAAAATAGCTAGGATGCTGATTGCGAATCTATGAGAAGAGATGTGATGGCTACCGACCTCTGAATTGTGTTACAATGAGGCTCGAGGGCCTATTTATTGTTGAGAAACAATGTAGAATCTGAAACGTCCAAAAACCTAACTGTAGGAGATGAGGCGCCAAAACTGTGGGCGCCCATGTGGGTAAATTGGTGGTTCAACTTCCCGGGGGCATAACTTTGGCACCCGATCTCTGTTTGACGCGTTCAATAGCTCGTTAGAAATATCTATCCGAGGACTTCAATTTTTGAACTAGCAACATTGGTCCATGGACCCATGTTGCTCTACGTTTTCCCAAAAAATGTCGTTTAGGGCCTCAAAACGGCTCCGGAAGTTCAAGACCCGAAAAACTGCTAAAAATAGTAAGTTTTGTTGCAACTTGAAAATTGAAAGAACTGAAGATGGGGGTTCAAATGGAATAGGTGGGTGGCCACCAATATCCACCTAGATCATTAAGCCCCCAAAACGGCTCCGAGAGTAGAGGACCCGAAAACCTGCTAAAAATAGTAAGTTGTGCTGAATGTGAAAATCTGCAAGAATTGATGGTGCTGGTCCAAATGGAATAGGTGGGTGGCCACCGATATCCACCTGGATCATTACCACCCTATGGCATCTGACGCAGTGGAGAGAGATCCTCCACAAAGGTCTAAAGGTTTCATAGCTGATTCTGGTGTCGGTTCCGAGAGGAGCGTTCTGCTCACCTCGCGAGTTTTATTTCCTCAGGAAGAAGATTTTCAAATCAAAGAAGTACCTGAACCTCATGCGTCAAGTCCATCTCCTCTTCCTCCTGATTATCCATTTGTTGTTCAATACATCGGACCTGAGTCAGAGAGACCGGAAGATCTTCCGTATCATTCTTACCTTTCGATGGCCACGACTGGGAACGCGGCTTCTGCTGTGAGTGCTGCAGGCATTCAGACTCCTGCTTCTGTTGAAGCAGGGGGCACTATTGCTTCATCTTCGATTGCTTCTAGTGCTACTGTGTTTGGCTCTGGTTTCACCCAAGCACATGCTTCTCATTCTGGTCCCTTCTGTTCAGGGATGCCCTCTAGTGGGAATCCCTCTTTTTCCTTTTTCCGCCGCACTCGGATCTACACCCATGTCTTCTATGGCTAGTGGATCAGCCTTTCCTTTTCGTGTTTCCCTTGGGATCGGACACATTCCTAGTTCCAATCCTTCTTTAGGTCGTTTCCGTTACGTCCCGTACCTGCAGTTTCAACCCCTTGTCCGGGGGGCAAAGTTCGACTACTTTTACAAAACGGTGGAATCCCGTGTTTACCACACAAAGGTGGAATCACGTACGTTGTGTCATCAAGGGAATACTTCTTTCCTTCTTCAAGTGCTTACTGCATCTTTTCTCCTTCTTTTCTAATGCTCCGGAACTTATCGTGGGCTCTCCTCTTCATTCAATACTTCAAATACGGGGGAACTAGTCCGGGCTTTGGTAACTCGTGTTGGGAGGAGGTTCTTCCTTTTTCTACGAGTCCTTTCTCGGCAACATAGTGCCTTATCAAATCCACAGTGCTATTCTTTTCGTAATGTTGGGAATCCATCCCATCAAGGATGGCATCCTCGTGCTCCGCCGCTTACCTTTTCTAGCAACGTTGAACTTGCCGTGACCGTCGAAGCCGACTAATGATCCGATTCGTTATAGTCCGGTGGCCTCCGGTCCCGACCAAACTTCCTTCGTATATTCCAAAATTTGAAGGTAAGAATGGGGAGGATCCGCCGACTCACATCACCACTTTCCACTTATGGTGTTCTTCGAACTCCCCGATCGATGATTCGATTAGGTTGAGATTATTTCAACGACCCCAATCGGAAACGCTAAATGGTATATAGAGCTCACCGGGGGCGGGGGGCTTTTGCTACATTTGGAGAACTGGCCGTCACATTTCTAAACCATTTTCGCCGTCTGGCCGATATGAGGCCGGGACCGAACTCCCGGCTAATTTTGCCAGATGAGGCAACTCACATTTCGATCACATTCGTGAATGGAGGAGAAGTGCAAGAGCTTATTAAAGCTCATATTCCCGGAGAATTCCTTCTTGAGTGGTTTTTGAAATCTCGCAATTTCGTACATTTCAAAAGATGTATCCCTATCCGGGGTATTTTCTCGAGAGCAAAGCATTTTTAGGGCCCAACACCGGAATCGTATCTATTCTCGGGCCTCGGGTCCTTTATAAATATTTGCCCAATGCTCCTCGCTCCAAATCGATTTATCAAAAACTAAACCCGGTCCGCATGGTGATGGGCTTGTCGGATCGATCAATAGTGGTGCAACCACCGTTTTCTAAATTGCAAAGAAGAAACTTTGCAACTGCTTTCATTCTAGTCGTTGTACCGTCGAGTCATCACCTTCCCGCCTTGTCCATAAATATTCAAACTTGATCCCAAAGGAAATCAACAATCCGATGGGAAGAAGAAGGGATGAAATAACAAGAAGAAAGGAAAGAACTAGAAGGGTAATGCAAATAAAACCAACGAGCGTGTTGGTGAGGGTCAAAAAAGGAGAAGAAGAAAGTGAAGTTTCCATGCAAGCCTGGTGGCCGGAGACCATCTCACACCTTTTGCCCTAAAATTTAGGATGCTCGCCGCTTGTTAGCTCAAGCAGGTTCTTCTAGTTCCTAGGCCGTGTTAACAAACCCTTTCCCCCAAGGGCAATTGCCGGCGCGAACCAAAATCCCGGGGCTTCCTTCCGGGGGCATCCAGGAAGGGAAATTCCATCGAACATTTTTATGATGAGTGCTCACGCATATCGCTACAAGATCCCGTGATTATGGCGTAGAAGAGTCTTCGAAAGCTAAGGGAAGTTCCTGATGCTACCGAGCCCCTTCACATTACGAAGCCTACCGTTGAGTTCATGCCTCTGAGCCCAAAGCATCTTCTAAGCGTCAACGATTAATCCAAACGCTAGGGCTGCCCGTAACTACTTCGATTGTGGGAAGATCCGGTACGTAGTCTCATATGCGTCGCCTTTAGAGGTACTCCCGCTCCAGAAACCGCTCAAATACAAAGGCTTTGCTCACCGCCATTGGGGCTATTGATCCAAAATTCTCTTCTGATTACTTTCGATATGAATAATTTTAAGAAGAGACTTCCTCATCACATGGCTTTTCATATTAAATCGCCATACTGAAGTGCAATATCTTTCGAACTATTGATGAGGGTGCTTCCACATGCGTGATGTCTCTCGCATGCCGGAAGACACTTGGATCTCCCAAAGTCGTTCCATCTAGCACCGTTCTTACCGTATTCGATGGTCATTCTCACGTACCCCATGGTATTGTCCCGGCTTTTCCCATCCGTGTCAGCAAAACCGTTAATATAGAGGTCGAGGTAGTAGATGCAAACTCTCTTGACTACAACCTTCCTTCATTGGGAGGAACTGGATTTATGAGATGGATGCCATTGCATCCTCATTATTTCGGATTGTATGTTTCCCCCACGAAGGGAGGATCGTTACAAAGTGGATCAACCTGGACCGTCCTCCCCGTAGACCCGAATGCGCCCTTCTCGACTCATCCGTTCCGAATTTGGATAATACTAAGGCGCCATTGAGAATTTAGGAGTTGGAATGTATTTTCCTTGATGGGTACTTTCGATCTTCTCCTCCTCCTACTTCTGCATATTAATGCTATTTCATCCTCCAAGGCTCCCTTCGAAGAGAGTTCTTCGTAATTCATTATTTTTCGACCCTTGGACCTTACCTTCCCTACTTCCACATTAGCGAAGGTCAAGTGGGTGGAATGGCATTTCCTATTTCGCGCTGAGATTGTACACGTCTATTGTTGACATCGCGTAATCCATCCCGTACTCTCCTCTTTCACCGTGGAAGAGTTGGATGGTGATGTGGCTCCGGCTTGACACTTAGTTCTTCTTCAGCCCAGGATTGCCTCGATACCACTCTTCCATCCGAAGAGGCCATCCCCGGGAAGCCATGATGTGCATAGATAGACCGTGGGATGATTTGCATCATCTGCCTTACTTCCTACCTCGATTTGAACGAAGTTGAAACAAGTTTTCCGAGTCCCCGCCCGGTCCTCGTTCAATTCCGCCCGGAACCCTTTGGCACCAACACAAGCCGGAGTGTCAAGGGAACATGGTTGTGATTTCTCCTACTATCCCTTGAACATTTCCGTGGATCCCAATATTATCGAGAATGTCTTCATTGGAGCCGAATGTTCCCGTGAAGAGGTTCAAATTTACACCGAGCCCTTCAAAGAGTATAGGGATGTATTTTCTTGGTATTATGAGGAAATGACTGGCATAGACCCATCTATTGTCCAGCATGAGATCAAGACGTATGAAAACGCTAAGCCGGTCAGGAAAAAACTTCGTCCGGTCAATCCTAGGAAGGCAGCAGCTATCAAAGCTGAAGTTGAAAAGCTGCTTAAGGCAAGATTAATTTTCCCAGTTCCTCTGACTAAATGGGTTTCAAACCCCGTTCCCGTAGATAAAAAGCAAGGAACGATTCGAGTGTGCATCGATTTCAGAGACCTAAATAAGGCATGTCCTAAAGACAATTACCCCACACCATTCATCGATCAGATCATTGACGAGTGTGCCGGTAACGAGATTTTCTCCTTCATGGACGGTTTCTCCGGATATAATCAAATTACTATCCGTCCTGAAGATCAACATAAGACTACATTTATTTGTCCCTGGGGTACGTTTGCATACAAGAAAATTCCTTTTGGTCTTAAAAATGCTGGGGCTACCTTTTAGTGGGCCATGTATTACGCCTTCCACGACATCAAGAAGATTATCGAGGCATACTTAGATGATCTAGTTGCTCATTCTCGAAAGAGGATGGATCATCCTGGTCACCTCCGGAAAATATTTGAAAGATGTCGTTTTTATAAATTCGATTGAATTCGAACAAGTGCGTTTTCGCAGTTACATCCGGTCGGCTGTTGGAATTTATTGTGTCTAGGGAATGGATAAGGGTAGATCCCTTCAAGGTTGAGGCAATACTTCGGTTGCCTCCCCCGTCTTCAATTTGTCAGCTTCAAAGTCTCCAAGGGAAGTCTAATTTTCTTCGGAGGTTTATCGTCAACTATGCTGAGATTACAAAGGGATATATGAGACTGTTGAAGAAAGGAGTTCCTTTTCTTTGGGACGACTACGCTCAATGCTCGTTCGATGCTTTGAAAAAGGCATTGACCTCTGCTCCTTTACTGAGTCCACCTGATTATAGCAGAGATTTTCTTTTGTATCTGGCTACGGCAGAATCTACCATTGGTATGGTTCTGGTTTAGGAAGATGATGCTCTTGCAGAGCATGTTATTTACTACCTGAGTCGAGGACTGGTAGGACCTGAACTGCGATACACTTCGATAGAAAAATTAGCCTTAGCAGCAATTCATGCTGTGCAGCGACTCCGACATTACATTATTCTTCGCAAAACTTATGTCTTGGCAGCTGCCAATCCATTTCAGTTTGTCGTCAGCAGGCGAGTGATTGGGGGCAAATATAATAGATGGATTGTGAATTTACAGGAATTTGATCTTGATTTCATGTCTGCCAAATCCAAGAAGTCATTAGTTTTTGCGGAATTGATCTCCGAGTTGCCCTGTGGAGAGGAGATGATCTATGATGAGTCCTTTCTAGACGAACACTTGTTTCTGATCTCTCCACAGGATCCTTGGTACGGGGATATCATTATATATCTCCAGACTGCGAAGTTTCCCTCTACTTTTTCGAAAGATGAGCGTCGTAAGCTGCGTCACTTGGCCAAGAATTATTTGATTATTGGTGATGCTTTGTACCGTCGAGGGGTTGATTCAATCCTAAGACGCTGCTTAACTTTCGAAGAAGCTGAGGTTGTGCTCAATGATTCTCACAGTGGAGCGTGTGGGGGTCATTTATCTGGGCTTGCTACAGCCCCAAAAGATTTTGCGTGCTGGATACTTTTGGCCCTCGATTTTCAAAGATTGCATTGAATCGGTCAAGAAGTGTCATCCGTGTCAGGTTTATACTTGAAAAATGTGCGCTCATCCAGCTCCGCTTTTTCCAGTCGTTACTGTCGGTCCCTTTACAAAGTGGGGTATTGATTATACTACTTGTAACCCGCCTTCAGCAAAAGGTCACAAGTACATTATCATAGCAGTAGACTACTTTACGAAGTGGGTTGAGGCTATGCCTACTTTTGGGAATGATGGTGAGACTACAGCTTTGTTCCTTTTCAATCAAGTTATCGCTCGTTTCGGTATTCCTAGAGAGATTGTCACTGACCATGGCAGTCATTTTCAGAATAGTATGATGGCTGAGTTGGCTCTCAAATTGGGTTTCCGGCAAGAGCATTCATCTCCATATTATCCTCAGGCCAATGGGCAAGTGGAAGCCGTGAATAAATCCTTGAAGACAATTCTTCAAAGGACAATTGATAAACATAGATCCAACTGGCATATTATGCTATATCCTGCACTTTGGGCATACAGGACATCAGTGAAAACTGCAACTGGCTTTACTCCGTTTCAGTTAGTGCACGGGGTGGAATCCGTATTTCCCGTTGAATGCGAGATTCCTTCTCTTAAATTAGCTGTTGAGCTTCTTCCTGACACTTCCAGTCTGGCAGAATGGCTTCTTCATCTAGAACATCTCGATGAGCAGCGTCGGGATGCCGCCACGATGAATGAAGCGCATAAAAACCGAGTAAAAGTTCAGTACGATAAGGCGGTCAAGCCTAGGGTCTTTTCGGAAGGTGACCTTGTTTTGGTCTATGCCCAAGAAAAGGATGCCCTGGGGGCAGGAAACTTTAAGTCTATGTGGTATGGCCCCTATATCGTTAAAAAAGTCCTTAAGAAAGGAGCGTATACATTGGTTGACTTCGAAGGGAACGAGTTGCCGGAGCCCCGAAATGGGCTCTATTTGAAGAAGTATTATGCCTAGGCTTCGGCCTGGCATGTTGCTTTTGTATATAGTAGTTTTTTTCTTTGCACATATCTGATTGATTTTCGGTTTTTGATGAGGTGGTGATGTTTTTGATCTGCTTTGGCAGGTTGTGTTGGATGTCATGAGTCATTTTGGTTTCGCCGATGGTGCTAGTAGACACACCCGGAACTTAGCTTCCGCGGCTTGGGTGCTTCGTTATCCATCCGGTCAGCTGTTGGTATCAAGAGGAGTCTGCATTGGTCCTGCTTCCAATAATATAGCAGAATACACTGCAGTTATTCATCTACTCTCGGAGGCAATATCTTTGGGTGTTGATTCGTTGGTAGTTTTCTTGGACTCCCAGCTGGTGGTGTCGCAGTTGAACAACACTTATCGGGTACGAGATCCATTTTTATTACGATTGTTTTTGAGGGTACGTTTGTTACAAAGGTCATTTCAATTTCTAACATTCATTCATATTCCTCGAGCTGACAATTGGTTTGCTGACTCATTAGCTAATCAAGCATTAGATTGGCACATTAATCATTCCATACAATAAATTTTTAATCATCAAAAACATCATACATTTGATACATTTATCACATCACATCAAATATCGCTATATATATATCATCGGAGTGTCAAAAAACTTTACAAAATTTGGATCCATAAATGTCGTACAAAACTTGGGCTTATGCCCCATCATGTTCAGTCTCAAAAAAGAATATACAGTCATCTAATACATAATATCTGTCTACTCCTGAGGTCCCTGCCCAGAAGTCGTGTTCCTATAGAACGTAACTGCGGTGGCAACTCAGCGGAATAGTCTAACCCAGTCTCGGGGAAATCCTACCGCCCGTCTCTAGATGGCTTCCGGTAGATCCTCCACGGTAGCCATAGGGATTTGGCGGGTTAATCCCTCCAAGTTTCTCTGCACGGCCTGGAGAGTCCTATCTGAATCCACAGTATCCGCTTCGCCCCTGCGGTGCTTATGGCGCGGTAGGCCCTCAGGATGAACTGGTCCAACATCTGAAACATGATCATTTTTAATTGTCAGTCATTATGAATCCAATCAAAAACATGTTTGTTTTTCATTTTTTCATACATATTTGAAAAAATCCAAAAAAATCATATAAGTCAATTTTTTTTTTGCAAACTTACCGACTGCTCCCCATGCTGTGCCAGGTGGAAGAACTAGATCCGGATCTCCACGAAAGTCCATCCTAGCATAGGGATAGTCGTCCACTTCGATGATTTGTTCTCCCCACCAAAGGAAGAACTCATCGTCCCATGTGGTCTGGGGTACTTCACTACCCCCCAGTCTCTTCATCATGTCCACCCAACGGGCGATTCTTGGGTCCCGCGGGCTAGTGATAGTAGAGATAACTCTGGGTCTCAATGCTGGAATCTTCTCAAAGAAGAATGTTGTCAAAATGGTACCATAGCCAAAGTGTTTGGTCTTTACTTGGCGAATTGAGGTCAACTGTTGTTTCATGTTCAGTAACAGGGCTGTGCACCAATCGTACACATGAGTCAAACATTCTACTGCTATGCTCATTTGCGTCCTCGACGCCTGATGTAGAGAGGCGGATCCTGCCACTCTGCTGATGGTGAAAAGGAGGATTTTCATGTGAAAATCCCTCACATCTTTAATTGCAATCTGCGTTGCAACCTTTTTGGAACCCGGTATGCAATACACGTGGACATAGTCTTCCACGGTTAACCCTCCCAGGGGCTTCCCGTGCAAGTCTACTGGTTCTCCCCTCCGGGAGAGTCCAGTAATGAAATATATGTCTTCCACTTCAATTCATACTGGCATCTGATCAATAATGAAGCAATCCTGATCTGGTTCCCAGTAATTTACGAGCATTTCTAGCAACCGCACATTGCTTTTCATATTTGGCATCTTGAAGAATTTGAACAATCCGCAATTCCGAAGGATATTTTGCGCTGCGCGATCTTGCATGACCTCTTGGTCTATTGCGCTATGCTCACGTTCCCTCCATGAGATTGTCATCCTGTGAAATTTCATCAAATTATGCATTAGCCACGCTTTTTTTCATTTCGGACCTGTGCATACGCGGTTTTTCCTTTGCACAGTCGCATGTATACGTGAGTTTCCTTTAATGAACCCGCGTATGCGCAAGTTCGTATATTTTAGAAAGGGTTTTAAAGCTAAAAATCACTTAATTTTAAATTCCAAATGGACAAAATGAATAAACAGGATGATTTAGGAGCCTACCTGAAGTTTCGACGCGTTTCGACGGTCGGTTGTTCCTGATTTGACGAAAGAAGTTTTTTGCTCTAGAGCACTTTTTCCAAATCAGCAATGCAATAATGAACCAAATATGAGGTAATTTGTTTATTTATGGCTAAAAAGGTGAAAATTTTCGCAAAAATTCCTTATGCTTAATTTTTCGATCTATCTTAAGCTGCATAACCCGGTTTCTTGGAAGTTCCCAGTTTGGTATGTTTTCAGGTACATTTTGACGATTTTGAGATTTTTCCCGGTTTTTGATCCATGATTTCCGACTCGTCACGGCAGGTATATGATCTTCACTGGCATATAGGTTAGGGAAATCACTCTCCGTTGCATCTTGCATACTAGCCTCCATACTGATCACTTGCCTTAGGGTCGATCCCATCAGGTCATGAGTATTACACCCATTTCACTCGCCGATTATTTAATCATGACTTGATGGTAGAGCCTTCCTTTACATGGGCTTCCTCGTTAGTTCCTCGCTATCACTTGTTGCCCATGCTGCGTTTTATGTAGGCTCGGGAGTCCTCTTTAGTCCCACCATGTCTTCTGTGTTGAAGCTTCATTCTTATTCTTCCTCACTTATCATTTTTCTGGCTTTTACCCTAGAGGCTCCCTGGTGTCGTTAAGTTGTATTACTGCATTGCATATTGGCTACTTGCTTATCTTGGCCTTTAGCCAGCTTCATTTGGACTCGATGTTTAAGCCAAATTTTGACCTTGATTTTTTGTACAAGTTAACCATTGCATGCACTTAGCTATCACGACTTGACACCTTTTACCCATGGATGGAACGTTCCTTTGAGTATCACTTACCAGTTTTCGCCACCTTGCATTGAGCATAGGATTGTTCCAATCCCAAGAACTAGTGCATCTGCTTTCTTGATACTCGTTCTATCCATTGTACCATAGCATTCTTTTATTCTTTTTCAGGCTTATTATGAAAAAGACAAAAAAAAATCAAATATAACAAAAGAGCGGGAACGGGATGTATCTTCGTTATTTTGATGGCAGTACAGAGTCAGTTTGTCGCCCTTGAACAAAGCACATATACTTATATATATTTCCTTCATTTGGGATGGTTCTAGTTTTGACCTAGGTTCAGCCTTTACCATGTTTCACTTGTCAGTTCTCCCCCGATTGGTTATCTCTTCCAATCATATGGAGAGTTTGTTTTGCCTCCTGCAAGACAGACTTATACAGTGTCACTTTTTACTGCCATGGTCATCACAGAGTCGTGCTTTTGTTCAAGGGAAGTCTAGCCCGAGTCGGCCATTCTGCGGTGTCTCTTGACTCATTATTCAGTCGGCCTTCCCGGTCTTGTCAGTATCATGTTCTATCACATCAGATGTTTTGATCTTCTGCTCGTGCTGGTTTGAGAAGGTCTCCATTGACTTCTTGCCGGGGGGTTTGTCTCTTATCGACTACGACACATTGCTCTGAGAGCAAACCTAGAGCCGCACTCGCTCCATTTCCATTAGCCGATAGGTGACCTCGTGCTCAGCATTTGATCATCATCATGGGTCTGACTGAGTGGTTTCCGTGTTCGACGCGCAAAGACACATTATCACACTTGGGATCTGCGGCGCACTCGGGATTTCCACTTGACCCCACCTGCGGATTTCGCCCCGTGTCGCCTTCATTATTGGTTGGTTCGTAGGGTTTCTTCCGTGCGCTAGCTTCATCTTGTGCATGTCGGAAACGTACTTCGGTTTGGTTCCGTCACTCTACTTCGTCCGATTCCTTCCAAATCTTGGCCTGCGGGTTACACTCGCGCTGGACTGATGTGGGATGCCTTAATGCCTTCCTTCCAACAGATCTTTTCCCATCGACTCCGACTCATTGCTCTGGGAATAAGGTCTAGAGTCTTTTGTCAGTACCTTAGGGTTTGCAGTCATCAGTGGCAGACTCTTCGCTATCGACAGTGGGGATTCATCATTGCCTCCTGATTGGTAGATTCTTTCAAGTGTTCAACTTCAACTCATTTATTCGCACTTGTTAGATTGTACTGGGGCACCTTGACGCTCATTTTCATTATTGGTGGGTTGTCTCGCGTTGGTTAATGGTATACATCATTGACCAGTAATCCAACGATTTCTCACATGGTCGACTTCAGCTCATTTATTCCCATTGTGTAGAATTGTGCCATAGTGATCGATGAAGACCTCGGGTTGCATCAGCATTTTTCGGTTCACTTTTGACAGTCCATTCAGTTTCTGCCAGTGATGCCGTCCACCCTTATATGTTGCAGTTCAGTACAGCAGCATCCTATATGTTGGCTCCCGAGTTGCGTGATTGTACCGTTTGATACACCTCTTATGATTCGGTACTTGGAGATTCAGTTACTTATATGATCAGACATCCAGTTGCACCATCTTTGATTAGCTTTCTATATGTGATACTTGGACATTGATTTTCCGGGCCATGCTCAGATGATTCATTGTGTACTTTTAGTTCAGCTATACTTGTATACATGTTGGATCTATTCACTACTTTCTATATGATGTATTTTTGACTGAGCATGGGTATGCCCGCCTCAGCATGAGTTGACTCTCTGTTTTCTTTCATTGGTTTTTGGCAGGCTGAAATCTAGTGAAGTCCTCTCTTGTCCTTGTGAAGTTATTTCTATGTGCATAATACATTTCAGCCATCATGTACCCCTTCTGACCTCATATATTAGGGGGCATCTGTTATAGCATCATTTCTCACCTTCACATGATTCATGATTGCTTATATGGCTTTGGGCACCCATTCCTACAGACTTGGACAAATTCACTTAAAAACAGTGTAAAAATCCCCATACGCGACTATGCCTGTACTTTTCCGCATGTATACGCGAGTCCAGCTAGACTTTTCCGCGTATGCCATTAAAATGATTAAAATATATATAATTATTCCCTATTTTTGGGCTGGGTTGATGGTTACTCAGGTAGTTCAACCACCCCAGCACGTGGCCAACTGTTTCCAACTGTTGAAACTACTTGGAGGGAGTATAAAAACCCCTCATGTGTATGGCCTAAGGGAGAGAGAGAATTTACTGATATTATACTCTGTTGGTATTCCCTATCCAAGTCTGATTCCCCGTGCCTCCTGCACTTTCCCAGTTCATTACAGGAAACCCTTGTTTCCTTGAGATGCTCATCTCCCTATATGTCATCTCGTATGCACCAGTTTGGAAGGAGTCTTAGTGAGGCAAGGGCTGGACGGATCCGGACGACGGTCTGCTCGAAGGCCGTGGGAGGATTCAGGTGATCTCTCCACTCATTACTTTTGTACATGCTATTTATAATACAGAAGTACCATGCTGTTCCCGAAATATACGTGTTAGTGTATGCTTATATGTATGAGAAAATTGTTATTTAAGCATTCATTATGATCTATTTAATGTTTTATATGGATTTCACTAACATTTAGAGTAGATATATGCTGTACAACCAGTTCTTCGTGCTTGTTTCTTCTTGTCTTTCAGGTTAAGAAGGAAGGACGGTTGTTGGGGGTTTGGACCCTGCGGGATCTGCTTCAACCGTAGGACCTACGGGTAACTTCCTCGATCTACTCTATTTAGTTTTTTCTGAACATGCATGGTTGTGTGAGTCCTTCTTAAGTAGCATGCCCCCGTCAAGGGAGGCTGTGTTCAACGAATTTGTGGGTGATATTCCTCAAACCATATATTAATTCAAATATACGCCAAGTCCATTATAAATTAAGTCTTAACACAGAGCATAGTTGGTAAGGTGTTGCGTTCGTTTGGGGGAGGTCGCGGGGTTGAGCTCGACCTTCGCTCGTCCACCATATAAAATTTTGGTTGACCATACAATATGAAATTTCGACTATAACATAGCCAAACTTCGGCCTTTGGGAGGGGGCACGTGGCGGCCTCCGGGCTTGCCAGGTGTCCTCACCCCATTGGCTCATTCAAACCCAACCAAAAACTTCCATGTAGCCCAAAAATTTGGGCCAACCACAAGCTGACAGTTTCAGCACACCATTTGCTGGAGGAAAACCAACTTTTGAAAAAAAAACTCACCCTTTTGACCCTGTTTGACTTTTTTTTTTTAATTTTCCTCTTTGGAAAAGCAGATAGTAGGCTCTAACTTTCTCATACGAAGTAAGTTTTCTATGAAATGAATTGCGCTGATATCAGGGAAACAAGGCCTATTCGGTTGTTTAGGTTTTGAGTGATTTTGAGCATTTTTAATTTTTAGCAATTTTTTCCCTCCAATTCAGTTTTTTATCATTCCTTCCCATTGAAAAAGGCTTTTGGACCCACAAAATATGGTTATCTGATGAGAGTTTAATACTCGTCTATTTTCCAAGTTCTATCAACTTGATTCTACTTGGAAATATCTCCATGACAACCACTTTGGTTCACTGACATGCCTTGCCTTGCAAATGGCTAGGCACTTCAAACAATGTCCTCCTTTCGCTACTGACCCAATCCAACACTTTTTGGTTGCTTGCTGACAGATTAAACACCTTGTTGTACCAAATTGATCCCTCTGTGTTTGGAAAGATGATTTATGGCCTTCCCAATGAGAATCTTGTTCCTCCTTTGCCCACACATGCATTCGATGCAAGCTTCTCCTTGGAAGCCACTTTTCCAATTTAAGCCCATTTGAGTGAACTACAAAAATGAGTTCCAATATCAATAATCACAAGAAATTAAATGCCCATTATTTTACTAATGGTTCCATGGTTCCAAATTCCACATCTGGAATAATGCATTCGCCATCTCTTTCACTTCTTGGCATCAACACATCAAATGGTATACAATGGTTTTTGTTTTGGCTGTAAACATTTTTGCATCTTGTCCACTTTCTGCTTTTTGATTCCATCATCCTCCAATTATACATGTTGCTCATGCCATGATTTTATAATGAAGGCTAATCATGAGCCTCTCGCTCAAGAGTGGACCTTCCAAAATCATGATACATCTTGTCACAAGCAAACCCATTAACTTGAAAACACACATCATGCAAGAAACACAACTTGACGACCTCTTCCTTTTGCTCCTTCAAAGCAACAAATGTCACATATTGTGAACATTTCCATGCATTCTTACATCTTGGTGTACAAACACATCAACCAAGCACAAGTCGACAAAAAATGTGTCTTCAAAATATTGACTCTTAAGTCAAACAAAATCATGTACAACACTTGACAATTATTTTCCCAAAACAACAAGAATTTCACATCTCATGAAACAATTTGTCAACATCTCCCTTTCATCCTTGGAGACTAAATCAACTCTTCCAAGTCAATAAGACATACATGTAACATTCAATCGACCAACAAAAGTCGATCACTCATGCATGTGAAAATGATCAACACTCTCAAGTGACAACATAAATGTTAACGAAGAAATAAACCAACACAAGTCAATCACTCATGCATGTTCAAGCACATTGAAACTATAAAAAATTCCACTGTTCACACACACAAATTCTCATGCATGTACACAATTCTCAACTCTCTCGCAAGTACAATCAAAAGTACAATAATCCCATTGGTATGTATGAGTACTTAAAGATCTTAAATGGCCAAATTTACTACAAAAAAGTGAGTCAACATACTCCACTTTCAAACACCTTCGTGGCGTAAACAAGAAACATGAATTCTATAGAAAAATAAATGCATTCACATGAAAATTGCAACTAAAAATTTCCATATTTGCTGCATTTAAGTGAGTCAACATAAATATACTTCTCCAACATCTTGCTTCGTGTAATATGCAACATACTTTCAAGAGAGAATAAATGCATTCAATTGGCAAAGATATGCATCAATAAGGCAAGATTTGCATCAATAATCAAAGGAAATGAAGGGCCTTAATTGGTTAGGAAATAGAAGCATCTCTTTCCAAACCACTTCAATGGTGCTTCTTTCAACTGCACTTCATCATGTGTAACATCGTGACTCACATCAATTATGGAATCCTCTTTTCCATTCTTTTCAAAATCTATAGACTTCGCCTTCTTCAAATTTTGTTGATGAATTGTTGGATATAAATTCCAGTAGTTCTCTACAAGATGACCTTGCTGATGTCAATGAGAGAAAAATAATTGCATCTTCTTTTCAACATGGGTTGCACTATCCATTGGACCTTTGGCTTCATGTCTCCTTTGTTTTTTAAGTTTCCTGTGTATGGCTATCTTCTTCCAACACCTCAAAACAATACGGTTATTCAAACCACAAAAGGAACATGTAGATTCTCTCCAAATATTATGTGAGGATTTCAATGTTTATCATAATTAAAAGCAACTTGATTAAAGTTAGATTTATACCTTTCACATTCACCTTTCTCGCCTTATTGAGGAGGTGAATTTGATGAGGTAGTGGCTCTCTTCAGAATACCAACAATGGATTCAATGGCTTTAGAGCTTTCAACATCCTCTTGTTTTCCATTTCCATTAGTTGCATGATTATGATCATCTTCTTGTAAAGTGGGTGTAAAACGTTTGCATTCCTCATGAACACAAAATTCACAAGCTTGAGGTAATTAACATGTAATGAAAGTATTTCTTGGAACACCTTCATGTTCCTCCTTGGCTTTAGAGCATTCTCTGTCATGTTTTCCATAACTAAGATTCAAATACGTAGGCATTTCCTCTAAAACAATTGGCTCAGCTATGCCTTGTGCATGTTTTCCCAATCCTTTACCTTCATAGCCCATATTCATAAATAATATGGACCCTATACCTCTAGTGTGTCTTTCAAAAACACCAAAACATTCATCTCGAGAGGAAATTCAAGATAAAATTGATTTGCATACCTCATTTTCATACACATACTTAGCTAGGGTTTCCTTTGCAATATGGAGCTGAGTCTCCATCTCATGCATCTTTTCAAGAAGCTCTTGCTTCTCCTCCTTCATGGCCATCAACTTCTCATGAAGTATCTTTCTCTCCTTATCTTCAACCATCTCTTGATAAAGAAGATGGATTAGAAACATCACTTGATGGAGCTGCCATCACACATGTAATGCATAAAAAGCTTATTTTTTGTGATTTGAGAGCTAAGTTCTCAAACTTGACCTTCTCCTGAAGAGAGGAAATACACATAAACTTTCACACAGTTAAATTCTCTTTGCACGATACAAAAATAATATCTAATTTTCTAGCTAAACCTGGAAAACCTTGAGATAAACTTGGGCTAAAATGAGCTAAACTGTGCTCTGATACCAACTTGATCTGAACATGGACAAACTAGTTTTTTTGTGCTAGCTTCCTCGTCAGTATAAAATAAAAGTGTGTTTAAGGATTGTCTCAAATAGAAAGTTATGAGAGGGTTTATGTGTCAATTACAAAGAATGTAATACACAACAAACACATTACATAGAAATAATAAAGGATTTCACCCCTCCTAGGCTATGTCTCCTCGGACCTGCTTCAATGGCTTGGACCTATTTGGATTAATGGTCAATTATCTGATTACATGCACCTACAGTGCTCCAATGGATTCCCAACCCACTCCAATGGATTCAGAAGACCCAAAAAACCCTAAGTCTCTTCAAATGGTTTTTAAGTGAAGCAGACATGACCTCCTCTCGTGGTGGCCTTAGGCATCTTTAATATTCAAACGAGGAAAATCACTCCCAGAAGTGTTCCTATGCCTCTGAAACCTGCACCAAACTGCTCATAGAATCAAAATATGTTAGGATAGACTCTTCTTGAGCCCAATTTGGTCGAATATTTCTCAAGTTATGGTCTAATCAATTTTGGCCTAGGAAACCCCTCCAAAACTAGAGTAACTCCAGTTAACCCCAACAAAACTGGAGGTCTCACCGAAATTTGTGGACTCTGCCAATTAGTTCTAATCCGTGATTAAAGGTTAAATTTAGATTAAGTGCTATTTAAACATGCTTAAAGCACTAACTACACATTAATCCAATCTGCAACATAATTAAGGTTTAGTGCCTTTTAAACTAGATTAGTGGTTAATAAGTGTGCTTTAGTAGTAAAATTTGCGCATTAATGTGGCCTCCGCTTCTGGTTGTATCCATGTGGTCTTGTGGTAAGGGGTTGGCCCTACGAGGTTGGCCCCTCTTACCCTCTCCATAAACCATATATTAATTGAAATATACACCAAGTCCATTATAAATTAAGTATTAACACAGAGCATAGTTGGTAAGGTGTTGCGTTTGTGTGGGGGAGGTCACAAGGTCGAGCCATACCTCCGCCCATCCACCATATAAAATTTTGGTCGACGATACAATATGAAATTTCAACCATAACATAGCCAAACTTCAGCCTTTGGGAGGGTGCACGTGGTGGCCTCTGAGCTTGCCACGTGTCCTCTTCCCATTGGCTCGTTCAAAACCAACCAAAAACTATCATCTATCCTCGAAATTCAAGCCAAACACAAGCTGACAAGTGTCAACACACCATTGGATGGAGGAAAACAAAATTTTGACCAAAAATATGACCCCTTTTACCCTATTTGACTTTTTTTTTTTTAATTCGTGTGTTTGGAAAAGCAAAAATTAGGCTCTAACTTTCTCATACAGAGTCAATTTTTGATGAAACTAAGTGCACCAGAATCAGGGCGACGAGGCCTATCTGGTCGTTTAGGTTCTAAGAAATTATGAGCATTTTTATTTTTTAGCAAAATTTTGCCGCCAATTCAGTTTCGGATCATTAAGGAAACAAAAAAATCATTCCAAGAGGTTGATACCTTACCATGTTTATTCATGTTCTCTCTCGTTTTGGCTTCCCACCAAATAAGTGTTGCAATTTTCAATCTCAATGAAGGAAGTTGAATCTTGGTGTCATCATCCTTGATTCTTTGTATCCTGAAATACAATTGAAGCTAACGTACCCAATTGTCTAATCTTTCAACATCTACCTCTCCATCATACATAGGAAAATCAAACTTAATGTCAAGCTTCAAAAATGGAGTTTCACCATGACCTTTTGGATATTGTGGAGGTGATTGTGAAGGGATTTTTGTGGAAGAATATGATGGTGAAGATGGTGGTGAGGATGGTGGCAAGGAGAATGGTGGTGTCAAAGGTGGTTTTTCACCATTACCAATACCTTTTGGAGGTTTCTCTCCATCTCCTTCTTCTCCTTTCGGAATATTAGAGCTCTCACCTTGCATCCTTATGCTTATCTCCTCATAAAGAACTTTCACCATTCTTGTCATATCAAAAAATGATTTCTTGAAGGATTTTTCATCCTCTCACATATTGTTAGGATATCCTTCATGTGACATACTTTTTGAAGCTTCAACTGCGATTTGAGGTGGAGATTGTGGCAAACTTGCTCTACTTTTTCTTAACCTCGCTTGAGGACTTGCAATGACACGATTTCCTTCTCCTCTCTTGAGTTTCAACCTTGTAAGCATAACGTACACTTGTAAACAATTAAACCCTCACAACAACAAAGAAAACCTAAGCTCTGATACCAAACTTGATCTGTATATGAAGCTGATTGAGGTTTATGTAAATTGCGAGTGAATACAATGAGATTTTATGGCTCTTAAGTTAAATTATTAAACACATTAGAACATAAATTTAACCCATAAATTACAGAAAATAATAGAGAAATAAAGCCATAACAATAAACACATAGTAGCAATTGATGAAGGAGTTCACCCCTCCTAGGTTACATCTCCTATTCCAACTTCCAATGGTTGGAAATCTTTCATTATTCTTAGGAAATGGTGTTTACATACATTTACAGTGCTAAGATGGCTTCAATACCTGTTTCAACAGCTTAAGAGCTATAAAAAACCCCTATCTCAACTCTTTCATCTCCCAAAAAAAGATAAAAACTGAGAAATTTATGCGCTTCCCAAGTTTTGTTGCTAGTTGACCTACAAATTCGCCAAGATCAGCCAACTTTCCTACAATTTCGCCCCATTTTTCGCTAACGGATCAAAAAATCAATGCAATTCTATCACAAATTGTGGGATGGTTTAAATTCCCAATTACACCTTAAAACCAAATTTTTAATTCATATGTGGTTGGACGAATTAATTAATATAAAAAAATGGCACATAACATTTGAATACAAATTTGCAACCATATATGTGAAGTCTTATGGTGTAGGCGTATTGTTAAGGCATGCAGATTGTTGGTGGGAGGCCATGGGTTCAAACCCTGTTGACCTCACCTTGACCCTTATGAAAATTTTAGCCAACTCGGAGGTGCCACGTGGCAGCTTTTGTTTGGGCTATGTGGCAGCCTCTCATTGGCCTATCAATAAACCAATAAAATAGCACCAAATTTCAACCAATATGCAAATGACAAGTGGCACGTTCTGATTAGCCCAACAAGGTACAATCAGCAGTCAATGTTTAATGGTCCAGTCATCATGCCATGTCAACAGTACATACTGCTAACTGGGAAACCCTACACAAAATTTATCATGTTTTCCAAATCAATCAGAACTCATTTCCAGGAGCATACGGTGTCAATATTTCACGAAACAAATGTTGATCAGTGGTTGTCATTGATGTCAACCCAAGCACTAAATAGGGCTACCCTGATATTACATGGGAATTTTGACTTGAAAAATTATTCTATTCCAAGTCAAGGTTATTTTGAATGGTTTCCAATTTTTGAGATGTTTCCATTGATATATGGCATGCCATGTAATCCTTTACGGTTTGAGAGATATTCGTGTTTGAAGTTAGTAACTCCAGTTAGTAGGCTAAAACCCCATGGGGTTGTGGCATGACACTAATCATTGGTTGTGGTCATTTAATTTTCAATAATTAATATTTTTTTAATCTCCTAAATCCCTCCAATGTTCACTTGTTGGATACTCTCTCAACCTAAGTGTCTATATAAATTGTGACCCTCATATCCTCCTCATGTAAGGATTTCGCTACTTATAACAGGACATCGTGGAATTTTCACTATAACATTTTTTATATGAAGCTTCAGAGGCTGAAACTAAAAACCCATTTGGGAGAAATCCTGGTGAAGCTTGTATCTAAATTTCAGATATTGGTTCACTATATTGTTGGAGATATGATATGAGGAAGTTAGGTTTTTAAAGGCTCCATAATTTCATGTCAAACAAGTGACCTTGGGAAAATCGTCATAACTTTCTCTTTGAGCATTGGACTCAAATTTTGTAAAAAGTGATAGAAATAGGATGGGTTTTAGTTTGTTGTTTATCATTTTTAGGACCAAATGTTGAAATAGTGACACATGGCACTTCGTACAATTTAGCTCTACTGAACTAGTCTATAATCAGGTCATCGTAGGAGATTGGGTATAACTATTCCTTGAAGAATCCAATGTTGATCAGACCTATGGGGTTGGAAAGAGGACTCAAAGGGCTACCACAAGACGAAATTTCAGAACTTGTAGATACGAAATTACACAGATAAAACATATTCAATATCAAGCTTCTAGAAGGCAAGAAAAAATATGCATTCAAAGATCACTGCAGTGAGGAAAACACATCAACGGTCAAGGGTAAGTATGCTACAACAAGGTATGTATGATTAGTGTTTGAATTTTAATTTTAATATCATCTTTTACATGTGTTTTTGCAGGACAAGGTAAGTATTTTGTATTTATGTTTGATTGGGTTTTGTTCATAAATGTTGAATGTATTTACATTTGACTTTTGAATATTTATTGACATATGGTTTGCAAGACAATGTAAGTACTTTTTTTGTATATTGGTTTGGGTCTTACATGTGTAGGAAGGAGGACACAATAGGGTAAATTAGACACATACTAGAAGGACAATGCAACACCAAAGTACCATTACTTGAAGCAAGCACAACAATACCTCAACTGCTGCTAGTGTTCAAAGAAGCAGTGTCAAGTCAAGTATCAGGTAGTGCCAAAATTCAGTATTGTAAAAAACATCATTGTGAAATTGTAAAAGAGTCAATATATTAGAGTTGGAGAGGAATTTTTGGATAATTTTATGGTTGGGTTGCAGGTCATAGTGTGATTGGGTGATTGGTCTAGTTCAAGAAAATCATTGTGAATCATATTGTATCATGGATCATTGTCCCTAGTACAGGATTCCACACTCTTGTCTTATTTCTGATCATTATAGGGTGGCAGGGAGGTGATAGGTTGGTGCATGAAGTCACCTACAGGTTGGAGCCTGTGAACACTTTAGGGTGGTAGGTTGGTCTAGGATGTCGGGGCATCCATTGAGTTGACTACTGAAGAAATCAAGGCATTGGGGCATCCTTCCAGTGGTAGCTAGAGAAGAATTATTTTCTAGAATTGTAATAAGTTGTACCTTTCATTTAAGTTGGGGCTGACTATTAAAGAATTTATTAGAAAAGAATTTAGTGGTTTTTTACTCGGAGGGGGTTTTCCACCTAAAATTTTTGTGCTTATTGTGTTCTATTGTTTACTATTGTTACTGGATAAAAATCAAGAATAATTGAAGATTAACTAATGCTATGAAAATATTTAAAAAGTTCTAATTCATAATAAATGTTGATTCTCCCCCCCTCTCAGTATTTCAAACAATTGGTATCAGATCTTGGTTACTTTAATAGCAGTCTAACTACTGGAAGGAGGTCATGGAGTATACTAAGAATAGATTTCCTCTGTGCAATGGAAATAACTACACAATTTGGAGTGGAAGAATGCAATTTCATTTTCTAGCGCAAGGATACGAAGTATGGTAAATCGTTGAAAAAGGCTTTATAGTGACCCGAGATGAACAAGGAAAGAAAAATATGGTATATGATGCAAGGGATAAAGATCTCATTATCATTGGGCTATCGAATCTATCTATATTAACGTACTGAGTTGCAAAACTGCTAAAGAACTATGGGGCAAGCTCGAGAATATATATTCAGGTGACTCAAACGTGAAAGAAGAAAAGCTTCGAATTTACATGGAAAAATTTTAGCAACTCAAAATGACGGAAGATGAAAATATTGATGCATAATTAGAGCATGTTGATGAAATAAAAAATGCATTGGAAGGTTTGGGAGAACCTGTCAACATGAAAATTGTTGTCTGAAATATCCTTAGAACCTTTCCATCAAGATTCAACCCAAAGGTATCTATCTTGGAATATAGTTCGAATCTAGCCAATCAGCAAATATGAATTGCATGGAGTGCTTACAGCATATGAAATGAGGATTGAAGAAGAGGACGACACATCTCACCTAGAAACAACATTCATCGCATCCAAGAAAATTAGTAAGGATAGGCATACTTCGAAAGAGAAAACTTGTATTCGTAAGAAAGAAGAAAAGGAAGAAGATGAAGAAGAATTTTTAGATAAAGAATTTTCCTACTTCACGTGAAAAATGAGAATAGGTACGGGGAAATTCAAAGGTAAACTTCCATTTATATGTTTTGATTGTGGTGAGGTTGGGAATTTTGTAGCCAAGTGTCCTAAAAAAAATGAGTTTGTTACGAAAGGAAAGAAAGGTCCGAGGAATTTTAGCAAGAAAGGAAAGAAGAAATGGCTTAAGAAGAGTTTATTCTCCAAAGAAGATAGCTACTCATCAGATTAAGACAATGATAACAAAGAAGAAATCAACAGAAGAGTAATGTTTATGGCCAAGCATAATAAGAAAGAATCATATGATGAAGAAGGATATGAAGAAGAAGAGATGACTGAGGTTGAATTTCAAAACGATGTGATCAGGGTTATCAAAGAGATCAAGGTCGAGAAGAAGCATGTAAATGCTCTTGAAAATGAATTAAATATAGAAAGGGAACATGTACTAAATCTTAAAATCAAGTTGAAGAATACAAATGAATTAAAGAATCACTTAGGGAAGAATTAAAGGAAAGCAACAAGGAAAGATAAGCATTGGAAGCTGAAATAGTTTCTCTTTGAAAGCAAGTAAAAAATGGAAAAACTCTTCAAAACTACACCAACATATCTAAGGAATTGGAAGAAATCATCAACATTAAACGATCAAACAATAACAATACTAGCCTTGGTTACAAAGAAAAATATGAAAAGGATCCAATTCCTTCTATGACAACAAAAGAAGATGGATATGAAAAATCTAACAAGCAGGTAGACCTTCCATCCAACACAAGAGATCAGTACTCACATGAAGTGTTATCACTCTCCCCAACTTCCCAAGGCTGATAAAGGAGTGGAGAAAGGTAAACACAAACCAATCTTTTGGCTAGGCAGCTAGCCCTACCTAGACCAGAGAGGGCTCTCACTATGTCACTTTTAAATAATCAATGAATGTTTGAGTACCATAGGATTTTAGGCTATATATATATATATATATATATATATATATATATATATATATATAAACTAGAAATGAGTAATTTGTTTGGTAATTGAGATGCTGGATAGAAATAAGAATCAGGGAAACTAAAGCTAATTTCAAAGATTGAATTGTAGAGAACATAGTGAGTCCAAGTAGGTAAACTATTTTATGATAATTACATTATCATTGTGTATAGTAGTAGAAAAAGGCAGGGGTCTAAATGAGCATTTAAAATGAATTCATTCGTCAACATAACTGACACATCTATGAAAATATTAATAAACATAGCATAGAGATAATGCTTTATGTTTGTAAAACTAATAAGGTTAACATACATAAATTGTAATGGAAATGGAGTAACAGAGAGGAAAACAATGCTCAAAAGTAATACCACGGGAATCTCACAATAGTTGTTGCAACATATTTGATTGCATAAAAATACATTTACAATAGCTCCAAAATAATAATCAGAGTCTAAAACTCAATTATCCAACCTAACAACCAACAATAAACTACCAACCTACCCTACATCTATCTTCTGCTTATTTATAATTTTACAATAGATCTTCCAGTAAGGCCAAACCTTCAGATTCCTCTTATGACTAATAGAAAAAAGATTAAGAAGGAGAAAAAGTAGACTTTTTGCTATTTTTAGTAAACAGAGCTTATGATATAATTAATTAAATTAACAGACTGTCTTTGAGCTATTTTGGGAGACATTGTTATTTGCTGATAGGTCTCAAATATTTTAAAACATGTGCTACATATAAAACTTGTAACTGCCCTTTTAAATATTTCTTGTGCTACCTTTGGAAACATGTTGGTTCCGAGGAGTAATGGTGGAGCGGGTATTTTGGAAATCTGTTTTACAGAAAATACTGCTAATGTTCCATTCTTTGGTTTTTGGACTTGTGAAGGCCCTTTCTTAATGAGTTAATGATTTATGGAGAAGTGGATTGAAAGGTAGGAATAACAGTGAAGGAGACACGTTTGATGTGGGCTAGCAGATAGGAAAAACCTTTTATACATATATATCACAATCAAAGATCGGGGGTCGAACGTTTTAAACATAAGACATGAGAGGAGGAACTGCGAATAGTGATTTGCGATGGAAGTGATGACGTGGAAGTGGTGGGGTATATTTTATCACATCATGGAATGAAGTTAGGATAAAAGGGCGTTGGAGGAGTGAACAAACCTTTTGTGTTTTTTGATTTGCGATATCGCAAATTGGGGAAAATTGGGGAGTTAGACTTATCGCATATCAACGGTCAAACTTTATCGCATTTCACATTTCGAGGACTAGAAGGATTTATCGCAAATCGCAATTAGGTTGGAAAAATTTATCGAAATCAAGGCCAAAGTCTTATCACTTATCAGATATCGGGGTTTTGGGTGGGTAACATAAATTTTTGGCAATGGAAAATTGTGATATGCGATTAGCGACGATGACATGGCAGGGAAGGCGGGTCCCTTTAAATATTTAAATCAGAAAATGGAAATGCTTTGATTTAAATGAAATATGATAAAATGCCCGAAGCATAAGAAAAGGGGTTTATAAAGTGATTTTAATGTGATAAGTCATATCAAAAGGCTAGATGGTAGGTGCCACCGATATCGCATATCATGAAGTTTGTAGGATTCGACAATTTTGAAACCAATGAAGTTTGGGATTTGTGATAAGCGAAAAGGTAAGGAGTAAAGTTAAATGAAAAGGCAAAAAGGGGTATATCATATATAATATATATAATATATTATATATGATATATGGAGAGGGCTTTCTATGGGGGGTAGAGCTGCGATAAATGATATTGCTAAAGTTAAAAAGGAATATGATATGGTTGTTGTTGGGTGGGAGGAGTTTCTATAAAAATCCCGAAAACATAAAATAAAGTGTATTTAAATGGTTTTAAAAGGACTTTGAAAGGGAAATTAGTGTTGTACTTTCGATTTTAGGAAAAATGAAGGTTATGGAGTGTAAATGAAATGAATGAAAGGCATAAATTAAATTTCCTCACCATTACACTTTGATAGCAACACTTTCTTCTTTCAACTGAACTGAAAAGGTAGATTGATACCTTGGAGCTTTGACAATCATGGATAAAATGATGAAACAACAAATCAGACCTAGACTCTTTTAGTGACCAAAATTTATTTTGATAAATTTTTTGAAAAGAACAAATTTTGGCATAAGACTTAATGAAAACTCCTAAAAGATATATTTTTTATCACTGATGCACTAACACTAACAGGAAGAACCATGGAAGACAATTCCTCGGAGCATATTTCCTTCCAGGTATCAAGCTATATTCTATGGTCATTTTTATTCATGTGGAAGGTTTGGACATAGAGCTATATAATGTCGCACATATGTTTGGAATAAATACAATTTCAGGAGATCTTTGATAAATGGATATTCCAGAACTCAACAAAATATTAACATATTTGATCATTTGAGAGATCATGTCGAATGTTACAAATGTAAAAATTTTGGACACTTGGCTGAAGATTGTAGACTTGGAAGTTTCTCAAAGGAATCCTCGCAAAATCAGAATGAACAAATATGGAAAAATAATATTGAAAAATGTGCTATTTCTCTTAAGGCTCAAAGCAACAGAAACGTTTGGTATGTTGATAGTGTTTTCTCAACTCATATGACCGGAGATAGGAATAAGTTCATATCCTTGAAGGAAAATAAGGATGGAATAGTCTCTTTTGGAAATGATAGGTCTTCAAATGTCATAGGAGTAGGTACAGTCACAATTGGAAGCAAGAATGCATTAGCAAAAGATGTGTTGTTGGCGAGGGGAAAATTTTAGGGCGAATTTTAACCCAAAGGCGAATTTTAAGGGATTTTAAATTTTATTAGGGCGAATTTTTGTTGAAAATATGAAACACGATCTGCTCAGTGTTGGAAAAATGTGCGATCCAGGACACATGATGTTATTTAACTCTAAGAAATGTGAAATTAGGAAAGAAAAGTTTAGTAAAATTGTGGCTACAGCAAGAAAATCTCTAAATGACATATATATTTTGGATGAGACACCTAAAGGGTGCTTTTTGGCGAAAGAATAAGAAAGTTGGTTATGTCACAAACGAATGGGACATATAAATTTCGACAATTTGGTTAGGATAAAAAAGAAGGAAGCAGTAAGAGAAATGCCTAAAATTTCAAAACCCACCAATATGATATCTGAATCATGTCAACATGGTAAGCAGACAAAAGTTGAGTTCATGATAAAATAACACTTTGCATCACGTCCGTTGGAATTAGTACATACTGATCTATGTGGTCGTATGAGAACAAAATTTTTAGATGGATAATTATATTTTATGCTAATGATAGATGATTACACCAGAATGAAAATCGTCAGGTTCTTAAAGAAAAAGACTAAGGCATTCAAATGTCTTAGAATCTAAAAGGAATTGGTCGAAAATGAAACTTATTTGAAGATCAAATTTCTAAGATCAGAAAATGGCGGAGAATTCAATTCCAAGGTATTTCAACAGTACCGTGATTAAAATGGAATAAAAAGGAAATTCTCAATAGCTAGAACACCGCAGAAAAATGGAATTGTTGAAAGAAAAAACATAACCGTACAGGAAATGGCCAGAACAATGTTAAATGACTCAAAATTAGATGATAAATTTTGGGTTCAAGCAATCGATACAGTTGTACTCATTATGAACAGAGGTTTGCTAAGGAACAATTGTAACATGACTCCATACGAATTATGAAAGGGAATACTGACTAACATCAAATACTTCAAAATACTTGGAAGAAAATGCTACATAAAAAGAGAAGATAAAAAATTGGGCAAGTTTGGTTCTTGTTTCGATGAAGGTAATTTTTTTGGTTATTCACGCAAAAGGAAGGCTTATTGATGCTACAATTTGAGGCAAAAAAAAATAATGGAAAGCATAAATGTTACTTTTGATGAAGATTGTGTTACAAAGGATAATGATGAGATTGTCCCTTCAATAAAATATGAGGGATCTGAGGGAGAATATGTGAAGGATGAAGAAGAAGCTCAAGAACAGGACCAGTCAAATAGGGAAACAACAATCAACCAAGAAGAAATAATAAATTATCAGCAAGATGTACAAGAAAATTATCCAAAAGCTTTAAAATAATGGTGTCAAAAGAATCATTTTTTAAAATAAAATCATTGGCAACATAAATGAAGGAATTGGAACCAAAATGAGTCGATATATTCGTTCATCACAACAAGCCCACCTTGCATTTTTAGCAAATTTTGAGCCTAGCAATTTTGAGGAAGTTAGTCAAGATGAACACTAGGTATCAACTATGAATGAAGAACTTGATCAAATTGAGAATAACGATACTTGGGAATTGGTTCCACGGCCAAAGGATAAAATGCTATTGGAACTAAATGGATCTTCAGAAAAAAATTGAATGAGGATGGACATGTTACCACGAATAAGGCAAGATTAGTCTGCAAAATATATGCACAAGTTGAAGGAATTTATTTCAAGGAAACATTTGCTCTCATTGCCAGATTGGAAGCTATCAGAATGTTTCTTTCTTATGCATGCTTGAGAAAAATCAAGGTCTACCAAAATTATGGATGTTAAGTCAACCTTTCTAAATGGTGAATTGGAAGAAGAAGTTTACGTTGAACAACCTGAAGGCTTTCTGCTCTCTAAAAAGGAAGACTATGTCTGCAGATTAAGGAAGGCACTATATGGTCTCAAGCAAGCTCCTAGAGCTTTGTATGCTCGTCTTGATGGATATCTACATCAACAAGGATTCAAGAAAGGAAGCATCGACAACAATATCTAAGTGAAAATGGATCAAGATATCATGACAATTATTGAGGTATATGTAGACGATATAATTTTTGGAAGCAATGATGACAGATTAAGTAAAAAATTTGCTACAAAGATGCAAAGTCAGTTTGAAATGTCTCTACTTGGTGAGTTGACATAATTTTTAGGGCTTCAGATATCTCAGCAGGATAAAGGAATATTTATATATCAAACCAAGTACATCAAGTAAATGCTCAACAAATTCAAGATGGGAGATTGCAAGATTTTCCTTACCCCAATGGTAACAATTTGCAAGTTAAGTTTAGATGATTCGTCAAAGGATGTGGACTAGAGGTTGTATATATGTATGATTGCTAGTCTTCTATATGTGACAACTTCTAGGCCAGACGTAATGCAAGAAGTTAGACAAGTAGCAAGATTCCAAGCAACACCAAATGAATCTCATATTATTGTCATCAAAATAATTCTCTGATATCTTAAGTGCACAAAAGAATATGGTTTATGGTATCCCAAAGGAAATAATCTAGTTATACAAGCTTATACAGATGCATATTGGGTAGGAAGTGTTGATGATCGAAAGAGTGTCAGTGGAGCAACATTCTATCTAGGTGGTTTCCTTGTTTCATGGTTAAGTAAAAAGAAATTTTCAATCTCGTTATCCATAGCAGAAGCAGAATATATCCCAGCAGCAACTTGTTGTACTCAAGTTTTCTGGATGAATCAAAGTTTGCAAGATCTTCAATTCAATTTTAATGAGCCTATTCCCATCTTTTTCGATAACACTAGTGCCATAAGTATCTCCAAGAATCCTTTGATGCATTCCAAAACAAAGCCCATTCTAATCAAATATCATTTCATTAGAGAGCAGGTCACCAAAAATAATATCAAGCTTGAATATGTTGGCACAAAGGAAAAAATTTCTGACATCTTTACCAAACCATTACCTTGTGAATAATTTGAGTATATTTTCCTAAAGCTTGGGATTCTCCCAAGTTCTCATTAGACTCTTTATCTTATCTAAATAAGTAAAAAAAATGAGATTTGAGGTGTATACAGTTCTGCAGGGTGACGTTTATCAAAGTGAGATACCCTTTTCCATTGATGACAAAAGGAGAGATTTTTTATTAGTGGTTGTCACTGATGTCAACCAAAGCAGCACCACGGTCTACCCTGATCTTGCATGGGAATTTAGACTTGAAAAATTACTCTATTCTGATTCAAGGATATTTTGGATGGTTTCTACTTTTCGATATGTTTCCATCGATATATGGCATGCCACATAATTCTTCACAGTTTGAGAGATATTCGTGTTTGAAGTTAGTAACCCCAGTTAGTGGGCTAAAACCCCATGGGGTTGTGGCATGCAAGTAATGATTGGTTTTGGTCATTTAATTTTCAATAATTAATAATTTTTTAAGCTCATAAAATCCCTCCAATGTTCACTTGTTAGATACCTTCTCAACCTAAGCATTTATAAAAATTGTGACCCTCATATCCTCCTCATGTAAGGATTTCACTACTTATAACAAGACATCATGGAATTGTCGCTATAACTTTGTTTATTTGAAGCTTCAAATGATGAAACTAAAAACCCATTTGGGAGAAATCCTATTGAAGCTCACGTTTGAATTTAAGATATTGGTTCGCTATATTGTTGGAGATATGATCTGAGGAAGTAGGGTTGTTGCAGGCTCCCGAATTTCATGTCAAATAGGTGACCTTGGTCAAATCGTCATAACTTTATCTTTGAGCATTGGATTAAAATTTTGTAAGAAGTAACAAAAATAGGGCGGGCTTTATTTTTTTATATATCATTTTCAGGACCAAATGTTGAAACAGTGACATGTGGCACTTCGTACAAGTTCGCTCTACTGAACTAGTCTATAATTAGGTCATCGTAGGAGATTGGGCATAACTATTTCTTGAAGAATCCAATGTTGATCAGACCTATGGGGTTGGAAATAGGAATCATAGGGCTACCAAAAGACAAACTTTAAAACCTTGGAGATCTGAAATTACACATATACAATAGATTAAATATCGAGCTTCTAGAAGGCAAGAAAAAACATTCATTGAAGGATCACTGCCGTAAGGAAAACACATCAATAGTCAAGGGTAAGTCTGCTACAACAAGGTATGTATTATTATTGTTTGAATTTTAATTTGAATATCATATTTGACATGTGTTTTTGCAGGACAATGTGAGTATTTTGTATTTATGTTTGATTTTGTTTTTTTCATAAATGTTGAACGTATTTACATTTGAAATTTGAATATTTCTCTGACATATGGTTTGGAGAACAATGTAAGTATTTTTTTTGTATATTGGTTTGGGTCTTGCATGTGTGGGAAGGAGGACACAATAGGAAAACTCAGACACATATTAGAAGGACAATTCAATGCCAAAGTACCATTACTTGAAGCAAGTGCAACAATACCTCAGTAGTTGATAGTGTTCAAAGAAGCAATGTTAAGTCAAGTATCAGGTCGTGTCAAAACTTAGTATTGTAAAAATCATCATTGTAAAATTGTAAAAGAGTCATTATTGTAAAAGATTCAATCTGTCTAGATTTGGAGAGGCATTGTTTGATAATGTTATGGTTGGGTTGCAGGTCATAGTGTGATTGGATGATTGGTCTAGTTCAAGAAAATCATTGTGAATCATATTTTATCATGGATCACTGTCCCTAATACGGGATGTCACACTCTTGGCTTATTTATGATCATTATAGGGTGGCATGGAGGTGTTAGGTTGGTGCATGAAGTCACCTACAGGTTGGAGCCTTTGAACACTTCAGGATGGTAGGTTGGTCTAGAATGTTGGGGCATCCATTCAGTTGAATACTGAAGAAATGAGGGCATTGGGGCATCCTTCCAGTGGGAGTTGGAGAATAATTATTTTCTATTATTCTAATAATTTTTACCTTTCATTTTATTTGGGGCTAAAGATTAAATAATTTATTAGAAAAGTGTTCTGTGGTTTTTGACCTGGAGGGGGTTTTCCACCTAAAATTCGTGTGCCTATTGTGTTCTATTGTTTACTTTTGTTATTGGATAAAAATAAAGAATAATTAAAGATTAACTAATGCTCTGAAAATATTTAAAAAATTCTAATTGATAAGAAATACTGATTCACCCCCCTCCCTTTCAGTATTTCCAACAACGAACTGCATGAGATACATAATGATGAGATCTACGCGGTTTTTTAGGTTCCATATCATTCCAAAAAATTTCATTTTTGAGTGTCGGATTAGTATGATTCCAAATCATTTCAATAATTTTGTATGAAATAAGGAACCAAATGGTATTCTATAACAAGATACACTCCACAACAAAATGGAGTAGCTAAAAGGAAGAACATGACTATAAGGAATATGGCCAAAAATATGCTTAAGGATAAAACCTATCAAATGATTTTTTAGTAGAAACTATTGTTTTTTCACTTTATTTATTGAATTTATCTTTAACACAATGTTTGAAGGAAAAAGTTCCTAATGAAGTTTGGTGTGGCATGAAAACTACTGTGGCATATATCAAAAAATTTGGTTGTTTATCTTATGCTCATGTTCTAGGAAAATTAATATAGAAACTTGATGACGAAAGAGAAAAATGTATATTTATTGGCAATCATGAAAAATCTAAATTATATACACTATACAATCACATTAGTAATCAATTTAGAAAGAAGGGATGTTATTTTCCAAGAAGACCAACCATGGGATGATCAATTTAATAAGGAAAATGGAAGTCATATTCTTTTTCTACAACTAGATGAAAAAATTGATTCTACATGATAGAAAGCACCAAGAGATCCAAGATTCCAGAAGGAAAGATAACCTTCAAGACAAGAAATTCAAATAATACATTGTTCTTCTTCTAGCAGTGATTCATATCGCACAATAACTCATCTAAGTAACCATGAAAAAAGAATTTTGAGAGAAATTTATGCACACCTTGATGATGAGGAAGCAAACGTTTCTCTATTATTAGTTAGCCAATGACCTTTAAATAAGAAGTTAAGGAAGAACAATGGGCTCAAGGTCTAAATGAAGAAATTGATGCAATTAAGAAAAACTACACATGCAATATTGTAGATTTGCTAGTAGGAAAAGAAAGCCTTGGAGTTAAATGGATTTACAAAACAAAATTTAATAGGAAAGGTAAAGTTGACAAGCATAAGCCAAACTTGTTGCAAAATGGTGTTCTCATCAACCTAATATTGATTATGGAGAAACATATGCTTAGTAGGAAGGTTGGAAATAATGTAGTTTTAGCAATTGTAGCCCAAAAAAATTGGCCAATTTATCAATTGAATATTAAATAAATTTTTCTAAATCACATTTTAGAAGAGAAATTTTATGTGAATTAACCACCAAGTTTTGAATAAAATGGTTAAGAGCATAAATTTTATAAACTAGAGAAAGCTTTGTATGGTTTGAATAAAGCCTTAGAACCTTGGCATAGTCACATTAATTCCTATTTTCTAAATAATGGGTTCAACACAAGAAGTAATGAACCCACAATTTATACTAAAATAGATCAACAAGGTAAGATTATAATTATTTTCCTTTATGTTGATGATATAATATACACAAGAAATTTGATGTTCGAATGACAAATCTATAACTTGAATTTATTGATCATAGCCTTGTCAAGTATGCTCTTGGAATTCAAATTGAGATATCTACAAAGGTATTAAAATTTATTGGCGAAAATATTTCGTTACTATTTTGAAAAAAGTTCAAAATGGAAAAAAGAAAACCAAAAAATATATCAAGCAACATGTATAAATTTAACTAAAGAAGATAATTGAATGGCAATGAATCCTAATTTGTATAAAATACTTGTAGGCAACCTCATGTAATATCCTACGACTACAAAGCCATATATCATGTATGGAATAACCTTAATTTCCATATTGTTGGAATCATCCCAAAGACTCTCTCATTGGAAAGTTGGTAAAATAATCCTAAACTACATTGAAGGTACAACAAATTATGGAATTTACTATTCCAATTTAAAGTGCAATATTCTTGTTGGATACACATACATTGATTTTGTAGGTAGCATTGATGATTGGAAGAACACTTCTAGTTATGTATTCGATTTAGGTATTGTTGATAGTGCTAGAAATTCGTCAACCAAGGGGGTCTCCCCAATGTGAAGTACCAATTAGACCTCACACTATTTGGAATAGGATCCCCATCTGGAGTATCGACCTGGTTTCCATGTATGCTTAAATATTTTCCTTGGCTCTATCTATTAGCACAAGAGAGGAACTCGTGTGTGTATTTCAAAACAAAATAACTGTACCCGGTGAGTGTCTAATTGTAGGTGTGTTAAATTCCTTCTATTGCTAACAGAAAAGGAAGTGAGCCTCTAAGAGAGAGGTAATAGTACCACTCTAGTAGAAACGCACATAAACAAGAAGAATATGTCTAAGATCCAGCGGAATATTCCACAAAGATGCAATGGTCATTGTAACCAATACATACAAGAAGGGTATGTCTAACATTCAACAGATTATCCCACAAAGAAGTGATTGTCACAACAACCATTACAACACATTATAAATAAGATAAGCACTAAAATAGAAGAAACAATTCAACTACTTTAGTACATGTGAAAGTAAACATGAATTAAAAACATTCAAAAAATAGTTTTATAAATATTCATAATCCATGCATGAAGAATGTGTTGGCCATGAGGATCTATATATTAATTAAAATTCCTAAGACACATGTATACATCGAACACCACTAGCTTCTATAGTGGAGTGTCGAAGCCACCACTTGCTCCTCAAAATAATTTTCTTCTCTCTTTGATGCCTTGCGAGAGGAGCCAAGGTGAAAATTCCCTTGCTCATACAATGAGGGTGTATATATATCTAAGGGGTGACTCTTCAACTTCCTTGTGAATCTTTGACTACCCACATGATTATTTGACTTCCTGTGACTTTTCGAATTTACACGACTCTTCATATTTTGAATGTGTCCTTTGGAATTCCACTTTAAAATAAATTTTGAATAGATAATTACATAATCCAAAATAATTATGTGGCATATGATGACTTGTGACATGACATGACATGACACTGATGACATGGACTACATGATGATGTGGCATTTCCAAGCTTTCCTTCTTCCTGCTTCTTTCTTTATGTACTCAATAGGAGATGTATCCAATGCCTCATATTCATGATATATATTCTTTGTTCTTCATATCTACCCTCCAAAGGGTTGTGAAGCAGATGGAGAATTCATGCAGGCTTGATCTTTGGTCTTTTGTTGTAATCCGGTGTTCCTTAGTCTTCTTGTCTAATGATCATCTTATCTCCTCAACTCCTTAGGTGTCTTCTAACATGTCATTCTCCTCCACCTCATTCTTCATCATATTTCAATGGCATGATAGAGTTCCTACATTTGTAACCCACTAATGCAAATAAGACATCAGTTCGATCAACCCCTAGTCTTACATGTTGCATGATGATCCACTAACTAAGCCAGAATTAGGTGGCATGCTGAGGGAGAGGCTCAATTTTTGTGCAATTATGCAACTTGACAGTTAGGGGTGAAGCTTGATTTCTGAGACTGCACAATGTGCAGCTCAATCTTGGACTGAGCAAAAATATTGTGCAATTGGGGAGCTCGGGGAGATAGGTTTGGGGCTTAAACACTGATTTTAATCATCCCACAGTTTTGGAAGATAGAGAAGCCCAGGTTATTATGAAATTTTGTAGCTCAAGAACTCAGGGCCAAGGCTTGAGCCTTAAGACTACGCAATTCCCATTACTGAGTGGGTAGGAAAGAGAAATTGTGCATTTTTGGGAATCAGTGAGCTAGACTGAGATATTTTGCATTGTTTCAACAAACTACGCAGTTATGAGAGGTAAAAAATGATTTATGAATGCACATTTCAAGAGCTTATGGTTTGAGCTTGAACTTAGAGATTTCATAGTGCATAGTTTGAGCCATGTTGGAGGGCTAAATTGCGCAATTTTGGAGGACAACGCTCGAGAATGAGCATTGAAATTGTGTAGCGCACAGTCTTGGGAGGAAGGAAATGTGAATTGTGAAGGGTCAAGAGGAAAGGTTGAAGACTGAGGGCTGGGACTACATAATGAATTGTTCAGGAAGGGCAAATGAGGCAAGTTACTGGGAATTTTCCGAAATTTTGCTAAGTGTGGGATTAGTAAAAATGATGTAAAAAGTGAAAGGACTTGACTATGATCACACATAGTCACTTGGAAACACAACATAGATCATATGGAACACATTAACACATATTTCCCTTAATGAGAAAACATACGACAAGTGCAACACTAAAGATACACTTTACGACGACAATGACGACACTTGTGTGATAATGCGTGAAACTTTGTAAATGAGTGCAAAAAATTCCTACATGATAATAGCAAGTCATTATCACAAATATTTCACCCTAAAAAAAAACCAAAACTCCACTTTACATGATAAGCAACAATTCCCACTGCAAAACACGACACTTTCTATATGAAAATAAAAGTGTGAACGACAGTGAAAACAACACATTCTAGGGCAAAGATAACATGGAAGTGACACTACTTAAAGGGAAATCAATCAAAAGTGACAGTTGTAAACATGAAAAAAACCCTTGCGATGGTGAGAGTGCACAAAATTGTCAGTTAGAGAAACTCACAAAAATATAAGTACGATCACAAACCAAGTGAGGGATTATCGATGTTAATGCGCACTGAATCTCGACATAGATTGGACATCACACATGCATAGTCTTGATGGGTTGTGCTATGATTTTTCAAGCTTGCGTAAAATAATGTTCTCATGGAACTGTTGTAGACCTACCATGTGTGAGCAAGTGACTTTGAAACTTCTAATCCAAGAAGGGATCTCAAATGCATCAGTTGAAAAAGAAGTGACCACGAAATGGTCGACCACAATATCCACAACAGGCTCCAAAATTTGAGTGTAGGAAAAATTTTGGAGGGTGTTTGCTGTAGAAACAACACTTGGCGACACACTGGTAGAACTATAGATTCTCTAAACTGGTCAATTCTTTTGTGGAGGGTCTAGTTCTTCAGGAAGTATTAATTCATTTTTGATATTACCATGGCTTCCCCACTTACCCCGTGCATAAACATAGTCCCTTCATTCCTTTACTCAGTTTAACACAAAGATAAGATCAACCATCACACAATGTTTCAAATCAGGATAGGGTAATGAAGTTCATGAGATTTATAATTTTAGAGTATATTTTATCATCTCTAGTGTTTCTCCTCTACCAGTAGGCCTAGACAGTACCCTCGCAGAGTCACTTCAGGGACACAAATATTTCTCTGTTGCGAACAGGCCTGGAATTTACCCTGACAAAGTTGCTTTCTTCACCTCTCTGTGCAGGAAGCCTTTCCGTTCTTTCACCTTTGTTTATTTATTTTATATAGGACTGTGCATCAACACTTATTTATTTCATGGGTGGAATAGAGACCCTGAATTTTTGAGAGCAGTAGAGGTTGTCGCTTTAGAGAATCATATATAATACCTCCGATATTGGTTTACTCATTTATATTTTCCCCTTATCCTTCTCTACTTGATTGGATCATCCCGAAAACACTGAAACATAAAACCTGAGTGTAGGCATGAGGTTTATATAATAGAGATGGATATCATGGTTCAACATAAGGCTTTCTTAACGTAGGGATCATATTTCCTATCAGAACATCATCGACCAAAAGATGTAAGCAAGACAAGGAAGAAGGACATAGAGTTAGCCAAATTTTATAGTGTGACAAAGTCCTTTTATTTTTTGCCACATTCCATTTTGAGCCAACATAGCATATTCATGTGAGGTCTCGCAAAACGAAGGGAAATACAACACTTAAACCATAATAAAAGACAGAAAGTGGCTAAACCAAAACATGATGTGAAACAAAAACTAGAAAACACAAGACAAACCATAGGAAATGAATGCAGGATAAATGTGTAGGTAAACTAAAATGAAACTAGACCTACTCCTAACCTAAGCAACTATAATTTTGGGGTCACATATAATGGAATTTCCAATGTAGCCACCGTAATTTTTCCCGACCTGCAACCACAAAGATGTGATCGATTAAAACAAATATAAAACAATGTGAAAGAGAAAAGATAAGAACTTGAATAACTTGCACAAAAATTTGAAGTCCTTTCCTGTCAACCAAAAGATAGGCCATAGCCACCACTTATAACTAGTTTATATTCTTACCTTTTCTATGAGAAAATTCATTCAACAAACCTCAGAATATTCCCAGGAATGTGTCTCCAACTACACCGAACTCCTTAGCAAGCGCGAGGAAATATAAAACTTGCTATTTGCAACAGATATTTCCAGGTAATATTGTTCCAACCATTCAATGAATGGATCATAAAATTCATGATAATCCTCTTGAAAACCCTGAAATCCTTGAAAATATTAATTTTCTATTAGAGGCATGGGGTTACGATGAGAATTTTGTGAGGAGAAATGGATCTGATCATATTCAGTTGGCATGTCAAGAAAGTGAGGACTTGACATAACCATCCACAAGGGTGCAGGTGCCTCAACCACTTGACAAGTACCTGGATAATGAGATGTTAAACCATAAAAACCAAACGATCTAAAATTATTGTCATTGGATGTGTTAATAGGAAAATAGAAATTTGAACAAAAATCATCAGAAACAGAATCACGATTAGATGGGTTGATTAAAGCATAAAATCCTGAGTTTTCAATTACCAAAGATAAATAAATTTTAACAGTTTCGCAAATGTTTTGCTTAATAGAATCACCTTCCTCGCTTTATGAGTGTAACAAACCATTTTTTTGTAACTGGTTACACATTGCACTAGCATCGTAATGGTTGAAAGAAGTAAATAGAAACACTAGTATAACAAACAGATGAAGCCAGTTAGGGTAAAACAAGTGAAGAAGAATTTGATTCGTCAAATAATCCATGAATTCACTGACACTTTAGAGGATTTTAGGTGCAATAAAGAAAAAAAATATCATCATAATATTCACAAGAAGGATCAAGAGCTGACTGTTTTCAAAAGAGTGTGAAAGATATGACTCCTTTGGCCAAAGATAATATTTAGAATAATCAAATTCATAGTTCCATGATTCTGTGAGAGATACACATTCCAAACTTGAGTTTGATATAGGATATTTGCATGAAGATGAAACATCTAAAATAGAAACTTGAATCCGATTAGAAATATAATCTTGAAATTTCGAAAGATCATATCCGCAATGCCAAATATATTTCAAGAAAAATCTTACATCGAGTGAAACCATGCAGAAAGAAGATATTTGCAAAGAAAAACAGACCTAAATCAGTTCCGGGGTATTACCATAGTTGTGATATCCTAACATAACCATCAATGGAAGTTGAAGTGCCTCGACTCCCTAGCAAATCATGGAACTTTCAAGGATTGTAAAATCACATTCCGAAGATTGAACCATATCATGCATGGTGTGAGGATAGATGCTTTCACTGATATCGATGAGACCACTATTAACCAGATGGAAGACATCTTCGTCACTGATTTGATCATATTTTACAACTTCGACAACAAGATTACTCAAAATGAAAGATTCTTCTAATCGCAAATCTAGAGATGGATAAATTTCATGAGCAAGATGATTTGAAGAGTTATCTTTATTCAATACAAGAGATGATACACGATGGAAAGGGAACTCAATGATATGATTATTTCTTCTTTCATCATGGACAAACTCACTATCTTGTGTCAATTGTGAAGTGAAATAATGCGATGAAGAACTTGAAGATCATGGAGTATCTTCATCGCATGTATATGCATCACAAACATGAGAGCACAAGGGATAGTGGGATGAAGATGAAGTTTCAATCAGAGTATTTTCTTCGACCTAAAAAAATTCTAGATCTAAATATTTCAAATTAAAATTTTCATGAGAAACTGATAGATCAACTGGTGCACTTGGGTGTTCATCATTGCATACATAAAAAAAATTATCATCATCAAAATGATTGTTTCCTAATACTACAGATCTAAAAAAATTGATTTCATTTGATTCATTACCAATATTAACAGATTCAATATCAACCAACAATGAAGAGACACCATATTCACACGAAGAAGAAAGATTAAAATAATATTCACATTCCTGCTCCTTTACCTGTGTAATGTGACTATCTTGAACTAGGTCGCAATTTGGACCAACATCTTGAAAATTAGGAGAGCGTGAAAAACTAGTTGATGGAGCAGATTGATGAAGCATATCATGGTACAAAAATTCAAGATGTGTAGATGATAAAGGATGACAAAAATCTGAATCAAACTGAAGACTAGAGTTATGAGTGTTAATACCATCTTGAGGAATAGAAAAATTGGTTTTCACCCTAAGTTTCATGAGCCATTCTAGGATCTCCTCTATTTAATTTGAGTCATGAAAGCGGAAGAAGGATGAGAAGATGGATTAGGCATTTGATGTGTATATTTCCCAACTTTACAATCATCGCAAGGAGGCACCCAGATCGAAACTAAAAAAGGAGGAGGACAAGGAACAAAAGGAATAGCAGGTTCCTCCTATAAAATTGGGGGGTGTAGCTTGGTTTACAAGAGTTGGGGATGAAGAAACATAGGGTGGATTGGATTCATCATGCAAAGAGATATGAACCAAATTCTCAAACGTTTGTTTCAATACATCACAATATGTATTTTCTTCAAGAAATTCATAACAATTGAGAAGGAATATATTAGATAAATCCTTAATTGATTCATTAGGCTCCATGATTAATTGATTAATTATTTTAAGAACATCCTGGTAATCATACCTATTGAAGGCTTGATAAATTCCCTAGAGGAAATAATGAAAATAATGGATGGAAGCATATGGTAAGGTATGACACCATCGATTAACATGTCCTTCAAGGGTGAGGAAGAAAGTGATACATGAAATTTTTTTATCATCAATTTTGTTACATTCAAAACCCTTGAGAAAATCAGAAATCTATTCGATTATGGATGTTCCATACTCACCATCAAAATTTAATTGAAGCTAGTGATAAAGAGGCTCATCAGGTATTACAATTTTACCACAGGATAGGATAGAAAAACACCCGGGAGTATGATTTGATAATGAGCCATTTTAGATAAGAGATTCAAAACAGAATCAATGGACACAACTTGTCATATGGGCCCTCCTTCTAGCTCCATTTCATTGACGGTGTTGGAAATCTGTCAACCAAGGGGGTCTCCCCAATGTGAAGTCATAATTATACCTCACATCATTTGGAATAGGAGCCCCATCCGGAGTATCGACCTGGTTGCCGTATATTCTTACAGATTTTCCTTGGCTCTAATTGTCAACAAGAGAGAAGAACATGCATGTGCCTTTGAAAAGAAAGTAAGTATGCCTGGTGAGTGTTTGGTTGTAGGTGTGCCAAGGTTCTTCTACTGCAGAGGGAAAAGGAGGTGAGCCTCTAAGAGAGAGGTAATAGTACCACTACAGTAGAAACACATGCAAACATGAAGAATTTGTCTAACATCTAGCGCAATAGTACATATCATTAGAGCCACTACTTTCTCCTCAAAAGAATTAGCTTGCCTCTCTGATGCCTTGCATGAGGATACAAGGTGAAAATTCCCTTACTCATACAACAAGGGTGTATCTATAACCAATAGGTGATGCTTCACCTTCCTTGTGACTCTTTGACTACCCCATGATTGTTTGACTTCCTATGACTTTTCAACTTTACATGACTCTTCATATTCTGAACGTTTCCTTTGGACTTCCGCTTTACAATACTACATTTTGAATAGTTAATTACATAATCCACAATAATGATGTGGCATATGATGACTCATGATAGGAGATGACATGACACTGATGACATGGAATACATGATTATGTGGCAGTGCCAAGCTGTCCTTCTTGTTATTTCTTTATTTATGTCTTCAATAAGATATGTATCCAATGCTTCATCTGCATGGGAGATATGCTTTGTTCTTCATATCTACACTCCAAATGATTGTGAATCAGATGGAGTCTTCATGTGATCTTGATATTTTGTCTTCTATTGTAGGCCAATGTTCCTTCGTCTTCTTGTATGATGATCATATTATATCCTTAGCTCCTTGGGTTTCTTATAGCATGTCCTCCTCCCCCATCTCCTTCTTCGTTATCTTTCCATGGCATGATAGAGTTCTTGCATCTGCAATCCACTCATGAAAATATGGCATCAGTCAGATAAATCCTTAATCTAAGATGTTGCATGATGATCCATTAACTGAGCCAGAACCGGATGACAAGGGGGAGGCTCAGTGACTCAGCAGTTGCACATCTCAGGCAGTCAAGGGTGATGCTTGAGCTCTAAGACTACACAATGCACAATTTAGGATTGGATTGAGCAAAAATATTTCACAGTTGGGGAGCTTAGGGGGCCAGGCTGAGGGCTAGAGCACTAATTTTACCCATTGCATAGTTCTGGAAGATAGAGGAGCCCAGGTGATTGTGCAGTTTAAGAGATCAAGGCTTGGGATTGAGCCTTGAGACTGCACAATGAATAGTACTGACTGGGCAGGAGATAGAAATTGTGTAGTTTTGGGAGTCAGTGGGCCAGGCTGAGATATTTTTCATTGTTTTATTCAATTTAGCAGTTCTAGGAGGAAGAGAACGCCTGATGATTATGTATTTGCACAGTTTAAGAGCTCATGGTTTGAGCTTGAGCTCAGATATTTCACAATTCATAGCTGGGCCAGGTTGGAGGGTTTAATTGTGGAATTTTGGAGGCCAAGGCTTCTGGTTAAGCACTAAAACTGTGCAGTGCATAATCCTAGGAGGCAGGAACTATCCATTGCGTAGTGTCAAGAGGAAATTTTGCAGCTTGAGGGCTGGGACTGCACAATGTGCAGTTCAGGCAGGTCAGATGAGGCTAAGTTGTTTGGAACTTTCTGAAATTTGGAAAAGCGTGGGATCAGTGAAACTAATGTGAACAATGAAAAGAATTGACTGTGATCACACACTTAGTCACTCAATGACATAACGTATATCATCTGGAACACATGAACACATACTTCCCTTAGTGCTCCAACTTACGACAAGTGCGTCACTAAAGATACACTTTACAACGACAATGACGACACTTGTGTGATGGTGCGTGAAACTTTGGAAATGAGTGCGAAACATGCCTACATGATAAGAAAAACTCATTATCACAAATATTTCCACTTGAAAGAAACCATAACTCCACTTTACATGATAAGCGACAATTCCCACACAAAGACGACATTTTCTATATGAAAATAAAAGTGCGAACTACACTTGAAATATGTGAACGACGATGAAAGAAACACACGCCAGGGAAAAGATAACTTGGAAGAGACACTAATTAAAGGGAATGCAAGCGAAAGTGACAGTCATAAACATGAAAACAACCCTTGCAACAGTGAGAGTGCACAAAAGCGACAATTGGAGAAACTCACCAAAATAGAACTATGATTCCAAAAAAAGTGAGGGACTGTTTATGTCAATGTGCACTGACTGTCGACATGGATTGGACATCACACAAACACAGTCTTGATGGACCGTATTATGCTTGTTCAAGCTTGCGTAACAGAATGTGCTCATGGACATGTGTAAAATGAGCATGTGTGATCTAGTGACTTTGACACTTCTAATCCAAGAAGGAGCTCAAAAGCATCAGTTGACCAAGAAGTGACTGCAGAACAAGCAATTGCAAGATCCATAGTAGGCTCCAAAATTCGAGTGTAGGAAAAATTTTGGAGGGTGTTTGTCGCGATGAGAACATGTATGGATTTAATTCCATGGGTATCAAAGAAACAATACATTGTCACAATATTTTCAGCTAAAGAATAATATGTTGTTTCTACATCAATAGCATCGCACACAATATGGTTAAGGAAACTCTTAAATAATTTTGCATATGAAGAAAATGAGCCAACTCGCATCCTTTGTGACAGCAAATCAACCTTTGTAATATACAAGAATCATGAGTTTCTTGGCAAAAGTAAACACATTGACACTTGCTATCATTTTGTGCACAATCCTATTAACAATGTCAACCTTTCATGGAAAAAGTAAACATATTGACACACATTATCATTTTGTGCACAATCCTATTAACATTGGCAACATCATTCTACATTTTCGTAAGTCTTTGTCAAAGCTATCGACAAGAAACATTTTTGAATTTCAATGAAAGCACTTAGGCATTGTCTATATGATTAGTTGTAGTAGTCAAAATTAAGGGAGAAGAATGTTCCTTCTGCTAGTTAATGCTATATAGAAAGGTCTATAAAACCTTGCCGTTAAAGTTATTATGTGAAATTAGTCAGATCTAGAATTTTTTTATAAAAAATTACCATTATATATTTATAATATGTATCTTATGAATTAATAAAACATCTTGTTACACATTAGTCATTTTATAGATTGATCCATCTTATTCATTAATTAACTTAGTAAATCTTTCTCTTTCTCACTTGATCATCTTATTAATTAATTATCATAATGGCTGGTTGTTTTCCCTTCAATGCACATTACAAAGAAAGTACTATTTTCAGTGAATGGATGGGCTAGATGAGGTTATTGTGAGAATGATTCAGTTGTTGTCGGCTGCAAGAATCTGTACAGCTATTTTATATCAGATATGTTCTCCATAATCATGTGATCGAATATTTATTCATTAACTTGTTATTGTGAAGTGCTGAGAAGCCATTAGCTGTTTTCCTTCCAGACAAGAACATGTGAAAAAAATTTGGATGGAGAGTACATAGTCATCCAAAACTCTGTCCCTTTGGCAGCAAAATCGTACTATTTCACTAGACAAAAAAACTGTATCCAGTAACATCACATATTCACTTTTGGCTTGTATAGAACTTGCATGTGCAGAGAAGCGTACTTGTCTCAGTAAAAAGAGGAGAGAATTGACTTATGAATGGGACATAGGGATAAGTAGAATGGAAAATTCTCTGTATTATATGTAAGTTAGGGAACAATAGAATGAAAACTTATTTCTAGAAAGATCTGATAGCGAGAGGAGTGTTGCTGATAAGGAGATGAAGCCAAGCGTAGGGAGGGTAGCTTAATAAGTGAAACCATTCTTTGTTTTATCGTGTCATCAGAAGACAAGACATGTATATATTTGAAATTTTTTTGAGAGGAAAAGATACCACGTGAATTGTCTTGGTTTTATATAAATTTTATATATAAGTAAAATAAATTATTTTATATAACATGTAGATTAAAAATCAGATTAAAATGGTTTTTTTGTTATTAATATATTTTTAAGTATATGTCAATATTAATTAGTATAATCTAAATTGAAAATATTATTATATACAACATTAAAATACTTTATTTTAACACTTTTTTCTATAGATATATATAAACTTGACATCTACATAAATTAGTTAAAACAATTTTTCATAGTTTATTTAAATTTTTTGTTAAAATATTTTCCAAAAGTATAAGCATTATTATTATTATTTTAATAATAGTAAACATTATTTTTTTATTTATAACATAGTTTAATTTATTTTAAATGGATGGATTGATAAATAGACTTACATATATCCCTCATACTAGGCTATAAAATAAATTTCTTAGCTCAATTTACTAAAATTCACCTCACTTACACACTAACTACTTTAGATGTACTAGTTATAACTTCTATAATGATAATTAGTAAAATCAGTTCTATCTAATCATGAGGCAAAATTAACTAAATAATCAACTTTATTATGTGAAATTAAAAGTCATTAATTGATTAGGAAAAGAATGAATTATTACCTTGTTCATCACCATATGTGACTGTTAAGTGACAAAGCAACCAGCCCACCCAATAAATGAGAACCAGGAAAGCCCAGAGGTAAAAAATGGGTAAAAGACGAAATTCTTAAGCTTTTAGAGGAACGGGAATGGACTTTGCTTGGTCTATAAGAGTTTTGATGTGAACTCTCAGGGAAAGTGATTGCAAGAGCTGTATGGTGAAAATGCACACCCGTAGTTAATTTGAATTCCAATCCAAGTCGTACGATCAAATTCATTTAAATTAAGCGTAAATTTATTTCATGTTTAAATTGGATAAATATAATAATAATTTGATGTGAATTTTGAGTAATAAATTTGTATAATTTGATGAAGTAGTTTATGGAAATTAATGTTATGAATATCTTAAAGTTATATAAAAACTCTGTTACACGAAGCAATCTTTTATATTTTCCATAATTAACACTGCAAAAATTGTTCACTTATTTACTTGGTACTTTCCACTTTTGGAGAGGGGATATTATTCTTTAAAATTAATTTAATTATTCCATTTTCTTTGTTTCCGATGTTATTTTCAAAAATAAAACTGAAACTCTGTTAATTTTAGATTGGTTATTTTTCCTCTTTGGAAAGGGGTTTTAGTCTTTAAAATTAGTTCAATAAATTTAATTATTTTATTTTCTTTCGTCCAATGTTATATTAATTTTAAATTTCTTTTAAATTAAATTGATTTATTGAAGCATTTTTAAAACTAAAATAGATTATATATATATATATATATATATATATATATATATATATATATATATATTTTGATAATATTATATTTCAAAAAGTAATCAATAAATTAACAACAATAGATTTGAGAAGTTATACAGATTTTATTAATACAATATTTATCATTAATAAAATAATACATACAATGAAACACAAATTTTAAGTGGAAAATACAAGGGGAAAATAAAAATCATTGGAAAATTATCAGTAGTTCTTTTACTATTAGAAAAAATTACATAAGCTTCCCAAAACCCAAATGCTTCTCACACAACACATAAATTCAACCTTATTTATAGAAGAATTCTTTGTTACATTCTAGGATAAGTCTCAGTTGGAGTAGAGTAGAAGTCTTCATTATTCGAGAGGTCGACTCCATTACATTCAAGTATAAGCCTATTTTCATTTAATTAGAAGTCTCCATTGCATTTGAGAAGGACTCTCTTATATATGTGGATTCACACATACAAATATCCCACTTGACCAAATATAAGCTTATGTGAATATTATTGCTAGTGATCTAGTCTAAAAAATATCTCATTCACACACACACACACACACATATATATATGTGGATTCACACATACAAATATCCCACTTGAGCAAATATAAGCTTATGTGAATATTATTGCTAGTGATCTAGTCTAAAAAATATCTCATCATCTTTGTATGACATTAACCAAAGTTCTACAAAGCTCTTGCTTATCCATTGGAAAGATATTTGTTAAGATGTCGGTTGGGTTTTTTTGTCAATGTGTATTTTCTACAATTGTAGTAGTCCATCATCCAACACTTTGGTGAATCCAAGGATATCTAACATCAATGTGCTTTGTTTTATAGTGAAAGACATGGTTTTTGGCAAAATTGATTGCACTTTGGTTATCACAATTTAGTACATACTTTTCTTTCTACAAGCTTGGTTCTCCCAAGAACCTCCTCATCCAAATAATTTCCTTGCATCCTTCAATAGTTGCAATATACTTAGCCTTTGTATTAGAAAGAGCCACCGCCTTTTTTAATCTCAATACTCATGAAACCGCAAATCCTACAAATGTACAAATGTAGCCTACTATGGATGTCACCTACCACATCAACATGTGTAAATTTTTCCAATATGGTATAAGTATCTATAAAGCACAAATATTAATTAATTCAACCTTTAATGTATCTCAAAATCCATTTAACTACATCCCCAATGTTCCTTCCCTAGATTTGCAAGAAACCTACTTACCATTCCCATTGAATGTGTAATGTTAGGGTGAGTGCATACCATTACATACATTACCCTTCATACAACTGAGGCATATCTTATTTTTATTCAATGCTAGAGGGGTACTAATTAGTCATTAATTTGAGATGAGATACAATGACGTACTTACAAGTTTTGTTTTATCTATATTAAACTTTTCCAATACATTTCCAAGGTATTTATTTTGTGATAGCCATAATTTATTTCTTTCTCTACCACCTATAATTTGCATCCCCAAAATTTGGCTTGTTTCTCATAAATTCTCCATTTCAATTGCATGGTTTAGCTCTTCTTTCAATCTATTAATAATCAATTTATCTTTTCTAACAATCAACATTTTATCAACATATAATAATAAAATAAATAAATTACCATTTTCATCTCTTTTAATGTATACACAATGATATGAATTTAATCTTTTAAAACCATGATCAAGCATAAAATCATCAAAAATTTTATACCATTGACATGGAGCTTGTTTTATTCCATATAGACTCTTTTTTAACTTGACGAAAACAAATTATTTACTCTTTTTAACAAAAGCTTCTATTTGTTCCATAAATATCTCCCCTTTGAAATCTCCATGTATGAAGGTTGTTTTGACATTTATTTTCTCTAATTATAAATTCGGATTAGTTACAGGCCCAAGTACGACTCGTATTGATGACATTTTAACAACTAGGGAAAAAAATTCTTTAAATTCAATACCTTGTTCTTGTCCAAATCATTTCACTACTAGTCTTGCTTTGAACCTTTCTTTACTTTCCTTTCCTTCATTTTTATGTAGTAAACCCAATTATTTTTAATGCATTTATCCCTTGTGGTATTTCAACCAAATCCCATGTCTTATTATCATGTAGGAATTTTACCTCTTCTTCCAGAACCTTTTTCCACTTCACACCATTTTCTCCTTCACATGCATCCTGTAAAGAAATAGGTTCATCTTCATTTGCAAATATAATATATTCTAAGGGAGAATACCTTTGTGAAGGTCTATGTGGTCTGGTGGACCTGCAAACAGACCATCTGCCCCATGATACCATGGCTGAACCACCTACCCTGTAGCATGTTTCCATTGTGGAAAAACTACATTCAATGTAACACCATTACACAAACACAAAAATAGTCAATGAAATGATTGGCTACACTATGATAACATTACACATACATGAAAAGAGGTTACATATCACTCTCACCCCCATTAAAACCATAGAATGTGCCTTGCTTCTCTCAGTATAGCTATGCCTTCGTGTTACTACTCAAGAATTGTTTTGTATTGATTTTTAATATAGCTCAATCAAATATTAGAGTTTAAGTTGAAGTTGAACTAAAATTAGGATCACATAGAGGAAGTTCTAGTCCTTTGCCTATGCAATCCAAGTAGTCAATAGATAATCAAGGTTCCCTAAGGGTTAGAAGAAATGGCTGAACCATATACCTAATGCATGTTTCCATGGTTGAACCACTGCCCAAGGCATGTTTCAATGGTTGAACCACCTGCCCCATGTTGCTATGGTTAAATGGCTTTCCCCAAGGCATGTTGCCAATGGGGGGACCATAGTTCATTGGTTCAAATTTGGTAAAGTCCTTTGAGGTAACCAACCTAACCTTTATTGTTGTCATTGATTGAGCTACCCTCCATCTGGATATTCTAGGGATGAGGGAGCATCCTATGAGGGAATCCTACGAGGCTTTACTTGACAAAAAATAAAAATAAGTATTTGTAGCAACTATAAATATGGTTACTTTATTTTTCAATTAATAAATTCAACTACCCTTCACACCACAAAAATACTACAACAGATAAAATTGTGCCAATTTTACAAAGAATAGTCACCTTAACCATCACAAAAATACAATACTACATTAGATAAAATTGTACTGGATTTACAAATGATAGTTATAATAATGTTAAGATAGAACCAAATCCTCAACAAGGGGTATGTCACTTTGAAAATTATTTTCGGTATGCTTAAAATTAAAAATACATCACAAAAGGAAAAATCATAGCAAATGTTCAACCAAAGACATGTTGCTTAGATCTTTAGTGAATGTGAAATTCAGAAGGCATCACAAATATAAACAATCACAAGGTGGGGAGAAAATAAAAATGAAGGGAACCTCTAAAGGATGATAATACTAAATTAAGGGAAGATGTAGTGTGGGATAAAAAAATGATACAATCTTACCCTCACTCTTGTGGGCTTCTTCCTCTTCCGTCAATTTAATCAACCTTGCCCCCTCCTTCCTTACATAATATTCCATTTTTTTATGCCTCTCTCTTTCCTATTTCCTAATTGCTAATATCTCTGCAATCCTTGCTTCTCTTTCTCTCTTTAGTCTCTCAAAATCTACTTCATGATGGTTGACTACTTGATTGTGAAATATATTCTTCATTATTGAAACAAATTCAAATATGTCATAGCAGAAAAAAAAAAACATAAAAGAGTTCCTGCCATGAAGACTAGAAGGATGAAAGACCCATGGGATATTTTAAAAATAAAAAACCATACCTGGTCACTCAACATTCATATAACCCTATTCGTCTCTACAAGCTCTGCAATGTTGTTACCTGCTATGTTCAATTCCTTGTTTTCATTACAAAACTATTATATTAAAAAGAGACCCGTGGAGATATACGATTAAAAGGTATGAACCTTTTTTTTTTTTTAAGCATTTAGTAACTAAAGCTAGCAATTTGGTTCTAAATAATTCACTCTCAAACTAAACTTGGTAGCTTGATGAAATATTGTTGGACTGGGAAAGTCAAGATCATGCTCACATATTGTCGTTGTTCAAAGAACATTTCATCATCTACCAAGTGTTTTTGATATACCACATCAATACGAGGGGTCTCTTCTTCTCTTTTGGCCCTTTCCAAGTAATCCCTAGTTTTTTCTAGTTTATGGAATTTGTGTTCCATTTCCTACATTTTATCGAGTAGGTCCTACATAGGCTCTTCCATGACCATATTATTTTTTTCCTTTTCCTATGAGAGAATATTGAGAAGAAATAATGACATAATTATCTTTCATGGATAGAATTAATTCCTCTTCTATAAAAAAATAACATTTGAAAATACATACAATTCCTATGTCAAAGAAAAAGCTAATAATTGCAAGGCATATTTAATATAACCATGGTAAATTATAGGTCTAGATAAATACTCCATACATACCCCTTCAATAGCAAGATTTTTTTCATTTTTCCTTTTCCTTCTTTCATCTTGTGGAAGAAAAAAGTTCGCTTCTTCTAATTCCTTCTCTTCAATCTCCCTCCTAATTCTCTCCTCATATATCCTCCTATACTCGAACACATATCACTTCTATTTTGGTTCAATTATTCTTTTTTGATTCAGTTTCTTGGAATTTCCTTCTCATTCCTTCACAATACAACTAAAAGCAAGAAAATTTATCCTAAAACACTACCATAGAGACTCCAATAATCTATAGTATGAAACAATGAAACAACTAAAAAAACAAATCTAGTACATATCATTTCAAGCATTTACTACTCATGCTCCTTGTGCCTCTTAATCAATATTTTGTGAGCAAGAAACTTGCCATGCTCTTTCTCTATGAATTCAAGCAATACAACCAGGAAGTGTTAAGGAGTTTTGGAAAATTTATGAACAAAAGACAATTACAAGGATCCAAATTACTAAACATTTTAACTCACTTGGACTGCCCCCCCTAGAAACATTTTAATTCATAGAAGCACATAGACACAAGTACCCTGAAAATTAGTCGAGGTATAGGTTTGTATTTTAAATAATGAAAATAAAAAATACTAAATTCTCCACTTGACTACAAAATTGGGCAATGCCTTTTAAATGGTGAAATTTCAACTGTAAGAAATTGTACCTACCATATTCCACACTAAAATTCTCTACAAAAGAAAAATAAAAAAATGGCCTCATCCTCGAAAGGGCTGGGATTTCCAAGGTTTCATACACTTGTGATACCTAGAACATTAAATGGTTAAGAATTATATTTTCTACTTCTATAAATCTAGAAAAATCTCTACATTTTAGTAGACAAACTAGAATTATAAACACTTTAACATAGAGAGAGAAACAAATCAAATTCACACTTGTTGCACCATAATACAAAAACACAAATTAAATTGAGGAATAATTACTCCCATCAATGCCATAAGTTTTAAAACTCTATAAAAGCCTTCACATTTACAAATAATAAGATCTCACAGTAAAAAATAATAAAGAACAAAAAATAATGAAAGTAGGAACTAAATTCAATCACCTATTGTAACACTCTAAATGTAGTTAGCCTTTTTAAAGCAGGAATGTATTACTTTAGCTACACTTCTAGGAAGGGCGAAGCTAAAGACAATTTGTCACTAAGTTTATAGAGCTTTCCTAGCAAAGGAAAAACATTTTCAGCAAAATCCAAAGGGTGGAAATCATTTTCCAACTTGTGGAAATATTGACAGTTTGTGGAACATATGTCATGACACCTTTGGAGACCTAGAACACAATAAAAAAACCAATTACCCACAAAAAGTACATTTCCAAGTCCATTATGTCATAACAGAAATATTGTAGCATGTAAAGAAAAAAAAAAGTACATGCAGAGACCACATATGTGCTTTGAATTTCCAACAACTTTAAAAGAGGAATTTCGATTTGATTAATAAATCCTTAATCTTATGGCTCCGGGTTAAAAGTTCATGTAATAAAGTTAATAAAAGAAAAAATAAGAACAAGGCCATGGGACACGTATTCCCAGATGGATGTTGGGCAAAACATCTTAGTGGGTGTTCATTTCTATTTATTATGGCCAAGGAAATTGGAAAAGGCATTGTTAAAGGCTTTGAAAAGGAAAAGAGGCATTAATTGGAATTTATTTATGAAAATAAAGGAAATTAGGAGAAAAGGAAAGTGAAAGGTCATAGGTTGCATGTGAGGAGGAAATTGCAGCAAAATAGAGGGAAAATGAAGAAATTAGAAGCATGAATAATAAAAAGGATTATGAGGATTAGTTCACAACCTTTTTTCATTTGAGTTTTGGAATTGGATTCCGAGAGGAGAAGAGAACCAAGAGGAGAAAGCAATCAAGCAAGCAAAGGAAGGACAAGGAAAGAAAATGAAAGTAAGGATGAAGAAAGGAAGAGTTGGATCAATTGGCTTTAGCGGGAATACTTGCAAGTAACAGGTTGCATGTATGATTTCATAGTTGGCTTTGGCATGCATGGCATATGCATGTGTGTATTTGGTTCATTTTTTTTCATTGGCATGGGTTTTTCCTGGTTCGATAGTCGTTTTATCCTTTCCTTTCCATTTTCAGATAGCCATGGTATGATGGGATTCATTATTGGTTAAGCTCTAGATTGCCAGAAGGTTTTGGATCCAGGTGAGGTGGTCTCATGAAATCCAAAGGGTTGGGGGTGGAGATGGTTTTCACTAGGAAGCCTTCAATGGGTGGGTGGAGACAAGAAAAATTCCTTAAGGGATGGTGAAGAAATTATGAGGCACATAAGCTTGGTTTGGTTTTGTGATCTTGAGATGATTCAAGTGAGGTCACGTTATTGTGAGGGTGAAAGTGGTTTAACCTCTAGATTCCCTTAGTTGTTCATACATTGGTTTATCCCATGATATCTCACGTTCATACTTGGAATATAGAATACAGGAGATAATTGATGACACATTCAGAATTTATTTAAACTCTAGAATGATGACACATTTAATAGCGACACTTTCAGAATTTATGTGAACTCTAGAATGATAATTGTTGCGACATAATTTTGTAAATCTCGTTCGATTTGTTATCCTCACATTTACAATTTTATTAAATTATCCATTAATAAAGTGAAGTTGAAGGGATTCATTTCTAGTTTTTCATCATAATTCATTATTATTTATAATTAAAAAATAAAAATATTTAACTTATCAAAAATTTAATGGAGAACTTTTTTTTATCAAATTACCATTCTATTGTGATTTATAAATTAAAAATGAAACTATTATAATTTATAGCATATGAGAAACTTAATAGCGAATAATTCTAGCTAATTACCAGAGGCTATGCAAAGTTATAATTAGACATCGAAGACTTCCATATCTTGGGGAGTAATTTTTTTAATGATAGAGTAGTGTGCAATTGTTATAACTATATAGAAATTGGGGAGTATAATAGCACATAAATAAGTTTTAATCGAGATCATATTATATTTATACTACAACCATTTATAATTGAGTCTGGATTCGACTTTGTGCATGTATTCACAATAAACAAGGGGGTTGCGGAGCAGCAAGTCCTTGCCCTGAGTGGAGTGGGGTAGTTGATGCCATTGATCTGTGGGTTGTGTTGGTTTTGATTGTTATCATTCCATGCCATGCTTTGTATTTGAAAAGCGCAAGTGTAGATGTAATAGGCGACTATGCTCGTACGAGAAATTCTCGTTTTGGAGGGAAATGGTAGAGTCATGAAGAAAACTACACCAACTATAGATGAATGTTGAACAAGACACAATTCTACAAGAAACTAAAAATATGGAATCTAGAATACCACAATAGATTATTAAAGCCCAGAAATTTATTTAATGTTTAATTAAATTAAACTATACAAAATTTTTAATTAATTGTTTTTTAACACTAATCATGGAGTACCAATTACAAGTGTTAGTTAATTCAGCAGATAAATACATTGATATTATTTTGCGACAGGGAGCATCCATCTTCTGAACATGGTGGCACGCATCCAAATATCGTGGCAGCCATGCATGCCAGCGAAGCGTTACGTCTCGTAATAGTTTCACCTAACATTGTATGAGTGGAGGTAAGCAACGGTGGTGGAAGAGGTTCTGGGAGTAGCCCCTGCATGATATCACCTTCAGAGCATCAAATCAGACTGTGTAACAACACTCTAAATATGTAACAAGGCAGGTTTTGAATCCCCATGTAAATATTAATATTAGAGTATGGAGCGAGGTGTTTATTTATGGACAGCTAGGGTCTTGTGATCCAAGGATACGATTGTGTTTGCACGCGAGCAGTAAACAACCAGCTACAGAGTAGAGTACTTCGGTACCAGACCAAAAAATAGAAAGAGGTAGGTCAAAGCATTTACTTGGGATGCTAACCCCTTCAGGGCTTTTTAGGGACGCCCATCCACTCAAGGCGATACTCTATACAATTGCATTCATGTGGTTACAATTGTACTTACTTTTCTGGGCTTTATGGTTGTAAATAAAATTTTGGTTTATCTAGGCTATAGTTATTTGTCTTTTCATAAAAATATCAATATAATATAATGAATTAGAAAATATTATATTTAAAATAATTATTTAATAAATTTATAAATTTAACTCAATTAAAAACATAAAATTATAAAAGTGTATAGCCATTAAAAACATAAAAATTATAAAAAAGGCATTGCTCTATTTTTCTATTCAATAGCATTACAATGTAAAATTCACGAAACAAATAAAGTTATATACGTAATCATAAAATTTCCAACCAAGAAAATAAGGAATAAAATTGTGCACGCCTTTTGTTTTAATAATAATTGAAAAATACAGTGATGATATTATATAATACATGCCAACCAGAGCCGAATTTTATTTTAAGGTGCACATAAATAGTGAGATATAGATTAAGAGTCACATTTGTACATTGGTAGGAGCGCACAAATCAACTGACAGACTGCTAGAGCACACTTTCAAGAGGACACTCAAGGTGAGACCCTATTGACTGAAAGGGCGAAAGAATGTTTGTCGTTTTACTTTCAAAAAAGTAATTAGAATATTTTGTGGAATACTCGGGCAGAACTCGTATAGCACACTTTCAACCGGACACTCAAGGTGAGACCCTATTGACCGAAAGGGTGAAAGAATGTTTGTCGTTTTACTTTCAAAAAAGTAATTAGAATATTTTGTGGAATAATCGGGATACTCTGATAGCACACTTTCAAGAGGACACTCAAGGTGAGACCCTATTGACTGAAAGGGCGAAAGAATGTTTGTCGTTTTACTTTCAAAAAAGTAATTAGAATATTTTGTGGAATACTGGGATACTCAGATAGGCACCCCAGAAACATGACAACGCATGTATTACATGTGTTGTATTACTTACAAAGTAATTCATGCCAAGCATTTTGGAAAATAAAAAAAACAGATTGTTTCTATATAAGACGCATTCTTGGCACTGAGATGAAGACGGGAATTGATCATTCTAGTCTCTCAATTCAGCAGAGAAATACATTGATATTATTTTGTGACAGGGAGCATCCATCAACAGAACTTGGTGGCACGCATCCAAATATCATGGCAACCATGCATGCCAGTGAAGTGTTACGTCTCGTGATAGCTTCACCAAACATTGTATGAGTGGAGGTAAGTAACGGTGGTGGCAGGTTTTAACTTGCTGTGTAAATATTAATATTAGAGTATGGAGCTAGGTGTTTATTTATGGACAGCTAGGGTCTTGTGATCCAAGGATACGACTATGTTTGCAGGCAAGCAGTAAACAACCAGTTGCAGAGCATAATACTTCGGTACCAGACCTCAATCTTGTAGTTCAATGACTGAGCACACTAAATAGACCTCAATTTGTAGTTCAGTAACTGAGCACATTAAATAGATCCAGCAACTACATCAAACAGAAGGTTAGTGCTCAATCTATCAATCATACCCCAAAAATACAGTATCTGAACATTTCCCATCCAGTGCTCTTGAGAAATATTACTTTTTAGGATCTAAATGTAAGGATTCGATACTTATTTTTGTCCCTGGATATGTAATGAAGGGAATGTATGGAAGTGAACAGTGAATACATTTGACAATTTAAATAGACCCAACATCTTTTTCTAGTATGAAAATGAGAAATTATAGTTTTAAAATTAAATAAACATGCAACAAAAAAGAGGGTTGTGTCTGAGTTGAGCTTATTTTTCTCGTATGAAAATGAGAAATTATATTTAAAAAAAAAATTGCTACAATGAAACCAAACAGACGAAACCGTGGAACAATTTCAATAGTTATAGACATTGTGTGAGGTTCTGCTGTTGATTTTACTGCCTTTGTGAGGTTCTGTTGTTGATTTTGTTGCATTAATGTTTATAACTGCATCTGATTTTCCTTGCTCTTCTCAGTATTCAAAACTAAAAATCCTTGGACAAACATCACTAGTGCTGAACATATTATTCCCTGAAACATTTAATAATTTATGTGCATATTCAATAGGGAAAATCCTGGCTTTCGTTATAATTAAAATTTTGTTATACGACTTATTATTCCTTGAAACATTTAAGAATTTATGTGCATATTCAGTGGGAATAATCCTGACTTTTGTTATAATTAAAATGTTGTTATAAAAAATATGTAAAGTCATGAAAATATTGGCTTTAGTGGAGGGTTCGAATACTTATTACATTTCTCAGAAGCTCGATATTCCATCCAATAGCCCAGATACTGGATTTGTTACCCTCGTAGACTATAGAAATTAGAGAAGATTCTATTGCCTCAGTAAGACACATGAGTGTTGTTAATGATATAGTAAGACACATGGGTGTTGTTAATGATATATTAGCTGGATATTTCTTCAAAAAAATTTCCTGCATTCAATTTCACCCATCGTATCATCAATGCTCAAAAAACTATAGGGGTTATAACCAGAATAATTTCAGGGTATGGAGTAAATCCAATTAATGATGATGAATGTCACCTAAAAAGAAAGACACACAGCCATAATCAAGATGCTCCCAAATACCAGGATTCATTGCTATTGCTTCTCACTGATCGAACCCAGAATTTATGCACTTGCTGATCGAACCCAGAATCTTCGGTGCTTGCAGGTGCTTGCTATTCACTGCTATTTTGTGCTTGCAGGTGCTCTCTTTCTTGCAACTTGACCAAAAGTGAAAGCTTCCAAAACAATTCCTATAAAGCTTACAATTTCGTAGAATCAAAGATATCTAACATGCAATCTCTAACATGCAAAAGAGACACGGAACATGCAAGAGAGACACGGGGACGCAAAACTGTTGACACATGTGTTTACGTGTTTACTAACTAGAATAGTCATCTACTGAGTTGAAAATGTGCATTTGGCTAGTTTTTCCATGTTCCATGGTTATAGCTTAGTAATAAGTGTTTACAAACTAATGCTAGCAGTAGTCTCTATTTGGAAAACATGAATGAAATAAATGCGCTCAACGAATATATTGTATGTGAAGAATCCGAACAAATGGTCCCTCTTCCTCGGGAAGAGGCCAATAATACCATAAATATTTCATGAATTTCATTTGTCCTCGGAATTATTACTCCAATTTAATAGGAGGTCAAGAATAGTGCTTTATAAAAACACTAAAAATTTTATATTAACTTCGAAGAGAATTAATGCTAACAAATACTTTCGATTACTATAGTCCCATGCCATGACGACAAGGACTAATAAATAATTGAAATGAAAGAGAGAGGTCAAAAGAGGAATGCTAAATACATTATTAGAAATATAATATTATGATAAATTTATACTTTGTTATGAATAACTATATTTATTATAGGAATTTTTTAATTTACAAATGTTTTAGAAATACTTTATTTTTTTAATAAAATATAATTTAATTAAGCTTAATGATTGAACTTAGATGTTTTTTATAAAAAATGAAAAGTTCACATCAAGGGATAAAATATTCACATTTTCTTAGATTTTACTGGTCAAATTACTCTATCAATATATAAATTTAGGACACATTCTCATAACCACATTTACAATGAAAAAAATTTAATTTATAAAAATAAAATAAATTGTCTTAAACATTAAGCATTACTCTAGCACAACTTAAATTGATTTAATAATTAAAACCATAAACTTTTTCTTAACATATTATGTGTTTCAAAGATTGTTATTGATTATTACACCTAATGTTTTTTTTTTGTGGGATTTGAATTTTACGAGAAAGAATAATGATTTTGATTCTATATTATTGTTTACATTAGTTTTGAGGTTTTGATTAATTATATATTAGATTTAATATTATAGTTTAAGTTTAAGTTTAATATTAAAAAATAAATATAGATATATATAGCTAATTGGGATTGTTTTGGTGGTCGAATAGAATGATTGATGTTTTTTTCTTTCAGTTTCAAATTCCTACTAATAATATGATAAACTATAAACTTAAGGGAATAATAAATCTAAGGGATTATTAATATTATAAACCTAATAAATTATTAATATTATAAATACAAAATATTAATAAACCCAAGTGATTATTAATGTTATAAACCAAATATATTATTAATATTATCAATCCAAAAGATCAATATTAAAAACTGAGGGGATTTATATTATAAACCCAAGAAACTAATAAAAAAATAAATCCAAGGAATAAATTTGGTTGACAATGTTAGGGTTTATAAATATTTATACATTACACATGTTAAATATGGTTGACTAATGTTGACATGGTCAACTATAGTCAACATGGGCATAATAGTCAAGAATATAGAACATGACTACCATGGTGAACCATACTTACCTTGAGAATCATGGTACATCTTTAAGTGACTTATAGTGAACAATTTTGGATGATAGTGGTGGACCATGAAGGCTTATAGTGGATGGCTAGGGTTAAGAATAGCAAGTATTGGGTTTATAATATTAATCCTAGGGTTTAATATATTAAACTCGTGGTTAATAATATTAGGGTTTATAATAATAATCTTAGGGTCTATTACATTGGGCTTTATAATTTTAGGGTTTAATATTGTGACCTTGAAATGGTATAAAAATCTATCTAGTGCCGCATTGCAACAAACATTGTCTCAATGTGATAATCTATTTGATAATCAGTCATAATGTTATAATATATTGCAATTTATTCAATGTCATATTGTGATATTACAAAATTTGGTTTTAATATTTGGGTTTATAATATTTAGTTTTTAATATTGGGTTTATACATTGGAATTTATTCAACCACGCATTACAAAATTACAAAATTATGGTTTATAATATTCATTTTTTTAATATTGGGTTTATAATATTAGGGTTTGTAATATGCATGTTTTAAATATTGGCTACAAAATTCTATCTATTGTCGCATTGCGATAACCATTGTCTCAATAAGATAATAAATCTCACAAACATTGTCGCAATGTTACATTACATTGCAATTTATTCAATATTGGATTGTTACATTACAAAAATGGGTTTAATATTAGGTTTTTAATATTAGGGTTTTTTAATATTGTATTTATAATTTATAATATCAGGGTTTGCAATATTAATTGTAGGGTGTATATTAATCATATGGTTTATAATATTAATCAATATCACAAACATTATTGCAATGTTTATAATCCCTTGGTTTTATAATGTTAATATTAGTATTTAATACTAATACTAGAGTTTATAATATTAGTCCTAAGGTTTAATATTAATCCCTTGGGTTTATAATCCCTTAGGTTTATAATATTAATCACTTGGGTTTATTAATACCTTGGTTTTATAATATTAATAATTTGTTGGGTTTATTAATCCCTTAGGTTTATAACATCCTAAAAACTATCCAACATTGCATTGTGACAAACAATGTCTCAATATGACAATCAATCTAACAATCATTGTCACAATGCTACATTACATTGCAATTTATTCAACGTTGCATTGTTACATTACAAAACCGAGGTTTAATATTATGGATTTTTAATTTTGGGTGTATAATTTACAATATTGATGTTTATAATCTTAAGGTTTATAATAGTGGGGTTTATAACAATAATTCTAGGGTTTAATATTATTCCCTTGGGCTTATTAATCCATCAAGTTTATAATATTATTAATCCCTTAGGACTATAATATTAATCCCTTGGATTTATAATATTAATCCCTAATTTGTATAATAATATATTAAGGTTTATAATCATAGCATTTGTAGTATTGATCCCTTGGGTTTAATATTAATTCTTTGTGTTTATAATCCCTTGGGTTTATAATATTAATAATATTTTCGGTTTATGAATCCATTAGATATATATTATTAATCCCTAATATATATATAATAATAATATCACAGGGTTTATCATCTTAGAGTTTATAATTTTAATACTAGGTTGGATATATTAATCTTCGTATTTAGATTATTTATAATAGCGATTTTTAATATTAGGATTTATAATATTAATATTAGGGTTTATTATATTGGGTTTTATTATGTTAAGGTTTTATATTAGGATTTAATATTGTGATGCTGGAATGGTAAAAAAATATATCAACGTTGCATTGTGATAAACATTGTCTCAATCTAATAATCATTGTCACAATGTTACATTGCATTGCAATTTATTCAGTGTCACATTCTTACATTACAAAATTGAGGTTTAATATTGGGGATTTTTAATATTGGGTTTAAAATATTAATTTTTAATATTGTGTTTATAATTTATAATATTAGGGTTTATAATATTAATGTTTAATATTAGGGTTTTCAATAATAATCCTCATGTTTAATATTAACCCATTGTGTTTATAATATTAATCACTTGAGCTTATAATATTAATAATCTCTTAGGTTTATTAATCCCTTGGTTTTACAATACTAACAATCCCTTGGGTTTCTAATATCAAGAAATCTATATCCAACATCACAAAGCGATAAGCATTGTCTTAATATGAAAATCAATTTAACAATCATTGTCATAATGTTAGATTACAATGCAATTTATTCAATGTTACATTACAAAACCGAGGTTTAATATTAGATTTGTAATATTCTGTATTTTTAATATTGAGTTTATAATATTAAGGTTTATAATTTATAATATTAGGGTTTATAATATTAAGGTTTATAACATTAATCTTAGTGTTTAATATTATTCCCTTTGGTTTATTAATCCCTTGATTTTATAACATTATCAAACCCTTGGGTTTATAATATTAATTTGAGTGTGTAATATTAATCCATGGGTTTAATATTAATCCCTTGAGTTTATAATATTATTAATCCCTTGGGTTTGTAATATTAATCTTAGGGTTTAATATTAATCCCTCAGTTTAATATTAATCCCTTAGGTTTATAATTTATTGGGATTATAATATTAATATTGGGGTTTACATTCTGAGGGTTTAATATTGATTCTTGGGTAAATACAATATTAATCCTAAAGTTTAATATTAATCCTTTGGGTTTATAATATTAATCCCTTGGGTTTAATATTATTCCCTTGCGTTTTTAACATCAATAATCCCTTGAATTTATAGTATTAATCCCTAATATGTATACTAATGTATTAGGGTTTATAATTTTAATATTAGGTTGGGTATATTAAACTTAGACTTATAATATTAATCTGATGGTTTAATATTAATCCTAGGGTCTATAAGCCCTTAGAAATAATAATATTCATAGGCTTTAATATTAATCCTTAAGGTTTATAATCCATTGGGATTATAATATTAACCTTAGGACTTATATTCCTAGGGTTTAATATTGAATCTAGGGTTTTTAATATTAATCCTAGGTTTTAATATTAATCTTTTGGGTTTATAATATTAAAGCATAAAGGATTAATATAAAACCTGCATATTACCTTTGATCAGGGTGCGAGATGGAAATCATTATCTTCGCAAATGATGTGGTCTTATCGAGGAGCCCCCACGCCACCCTCTACATGATTGAAGCATATGGAGCAGTGGCTCTCCACATGTTGGGCATTATTGTCCTCGTAGAAGGTGGCAAAGGCATTTGTGATCAGAAAATTTCTAGAAAATTCGAGTCTGAGTTCGTCAAATTTCTGGTATCTGGGAGTTGTTTCTCGTGGTGTTTGGTTACTCAGTCCAAAGGTTTGGAGTAAGTTCAACAAGTGAGGGTTCTCGAGACGTGGGTCCAGTCTCAGCCTTTCCTCACTCTGGTTAATGGGTATGTGTTTAGCTCTCTTAAAAATGCCCCCTTGCATCGATCTCTTTATCTGTTGCCCTTTGGGTCAAGTGGTTTTGATTTGTCAGGGTTGCAGAGGAGGATGGTTTATGCGGAAATGTCTGTGTTTTCATGGGATAGAGTGAAAGTCTTATTTCTTCTTGGTCTCTGTGTGTCTGTAATTTTCATAATATTATTATCCTGCATGGGGTTATACTGTTGGTGGTTTAATCTTTGGTCGTGTATTTGTATTTACATTCCAACCCGCCTTCAGGTTCTTTTGTTGAATTTGCAGGTCGGTGGTTTAGTTACAACACCCTCAGGGCTCTGTCATGAGGTTGATTTAGTCTGTATGGAATCCCTTCAACTCCTTGAGAGGATTGGGTATCTTGATGGTTTTACGGGGTCATTATATCTATGGTTTTATGTATGCATCGAAAGTCTAAATTGGAAGAGGAAATGGGCGTTTCATTGAGTTTCTTTCTTGCAATATTTCACTTCTTACCTATGTCCTCTGGTAGGCCCTTGCCTCGGTAATGTCCCCTGAAAGCCATGAGATTCTAGGTTTTGGCTACCATCAAATTTAGTTAAGGGTTTTTTGTTACTTTCTCAAAGTAATTGCAGGTATTGGAGGATGGTGCGCTCGACCTCCAGAAAAGGAAAAATAGACCTAAAATCAAGGGGCCGAGGTAAACGGTTTATGGGGTCTCTAGCGAGCAACCATCCCAACTCATCTTGGGGTAGAGCTTGGGGTCGTAAATTGGTGTCAAGCATCATCAACAATGTAGCTACGACATATCATGAGGGAACCTCGAACGAGATTCGCTAGTTAATTAAAGAATGGAAAGAGAATTTGAACAAATAGGAAGGCATGATGGACATCGATGTGGAAGAATGGCGCATTTTGGTGCTCAATCCAGGGCACACTCGAGGTAGAACCACGTAGTTTAAACAAACCTTGTTCCTATACTGGTCGATGAAAATCCTTCTAGCTTAAGCCTTAGAGGAGATTTCTGCAGGCGTGGCTCCGACAACTTAGGTATTTCCAAACTAAAACAAGGATTTTCAAAAAATTCAATTCCAATTGGAGAAGCGGAATGGACGGTTGCGCCGTATTGAGGAGCATATTCCATGCATTTTACAAACCAAGCTCTTGGGTTCCAGTGCTAAGGACCCATCTCCAGTTGAGTCTATTGATGATGATGACTAGATTGATGGTTTCTTCTTTAGTTTTTCCTTAACTATATGCAAGAAAGAAAAAATTAGTATGTTTTAGTAATGTTTTTAGGTAACTAGAGTGTAGGAAGTTCAAAAAGAATCAAAATTATTTGGCATGGCTCGATATACTTATTATTTTTTGTTTTTTGAAGGCTTATCATGCCTTTAGGTGGTCGACAAACTTGGTTTCCCTCTAGGCAAGTTGAGGTCACATGACCATATGCATGTGAATGCAACTTTCCTTTTTGAATATTAATGAAAAAAGAAAGGACTTACCAAGATTACAAAAAAAAACCCTATATTAGGGTTTAATAATGTGACATTGGAATGGTACAAAAATATATCCTTCATCACATTATGAAAAACATTATTTTAACATGGCAATCAATCTTACAATCATTATCACAATGCTACAATACATTGGAATTTATTAAACATCACATTGTTACATTACAAAACTGGGGTTTAATATCAGATTTATAATATTAGGGTTTTTTAATATTTGGTTTATAACACTATGGTTTATAATATTAATCCCTAATAAGTATAATGATATGTTAGGGTTTATAATATCGTTAATAGTTTGGGGTTATTAATCTATTGAGTTTATAATATTAATTTGTTGGGTTTATATAATATTGATCTCTTGTGTTTATAATATCAATCTGTTGAGTTTATTAATCTCTTGGATTTATAATATTAATCACTTGGGTTTTTAATATAATTCCTTTGGGTTATAATATCTATAATCCCTTGGGTTTGTAATAGTTATCCAAATTATTTACAATATTAATCCCTTGAGTTTTTAATAATAATCATTTGGGCATAATATTATTCCTTTAGATTTATAATATCAACAATCCCTTAGGTTATAATATCTTGGATTTATAATATTAATAATCTCATAGTTTTATTAATCCCTTGAATTTATTATATTATTGATAATATCAATAATAATATTATAATATAATAATTATTATAATTATTATCATAATTATAATATAATAATAAAAATGTTTTATAAAATAGTAATTATTTTTATAATAATATATCATTATCATATATTTATTAATTTCAATTTCAATTTCAATATTAATATTAATATTAATATTAATTTTTTTAGTAAAATATATCACTTACATTTACTAATATGATTTTGTATGTAATTTAATATATATTTATGAAATATATATCAAAATTAATCATAAATATTTTGAAATTTATTGAGATTTTATACCTAATATAATTTTCAATCAATATAAATTTCATATTTAGTAGATATTTCAAAACCATAAGATCCATCTTCAACACATCTATTTATGATCTGGTTAGTCATTCCAAAACCTTTAATGATTTAAATGTGGAAAAATGTATCGAAAACACTACATACACGTTTTGTAATAATAACATTTATTCTACTTAACTCTGGAAAATACAAAGAAATTCTTTTGACAAGGGTAGAAATGTTCTTCTTCGATTTGAGTCCCTTAGAAGTAGAAATCCCTGCCAGAAGTGATTAAACGTCTTTCTTTGGTCTTTCTATTAGAAGTAGAAATCCTCCCATAAGTGATTAAAGGTTTTTTTTATTGCCCTTTAATACAATGGACCATGATAAAGAAAATTAATAAGAAGTTTTTATAGGAAGGATTTTTTTATACTAAATTAATATGATAAATTTTTGCATCAACAGATGTTTTCGGTGCAATGTCCAACAATAATAATAAAATGTTTTTTTATTTAATTTAAATACTAATAATAGTAGATGATTATTTATATTTAATTAAAAAAACTATAAAAGATAAATAAATATTAAATACTAAAAATTTAATAAATTTGATTAGTTTAAATAATTAAAAATAAAAATGAAATATATAAAATATAAATAATAACTCTAAATTAACATTATATTATAAAAGTTTATAACTCTTCCCATTAATCTTTTTACCGTTGGCATTCAATTGTTGGGGTATTCTAACTGTGTACTTGTAACTGAAACTATACAGGAAAGTTGAAACTATGGGTTACACGTTTTCCATGAAAATGACTTCTCCGTACCAAAGAAAGATAGCTATCAGTGTTTGTTGATACGAGAAAGGAGCAAATGAAAATAATATGCAGTGTTGCTGATAAGGAGAGGAGCAGATGAATCTAAGGCTAGGATGGTCACTTAACAACAAATGAATATATTTTGTGTTTTATCTTGTCATTAAAAGACAAGACATGTATATATTTGAAATTTTTTGAAAAGAAAAGATACCGTATGAATTGTTTTGGGTACCTTCAATGTCGTTTTAATAATGTTCGGTGTTAATTTTTATTTTTAAATTACGGAATGTCGTAACCATATAATTATTTAAGTACGACATCTTTGGTGTTCATTTTTAAAATTGCATAAATTCATGGCCATGTAACCATTTGAGGGGAAGAGCATTAGGTTTTGCATTATTTGTTACCATATAAATGAGAGCAAGGAAAGCCAAGTGGTAAAAAACGGGAATGGATAATTCTAAGCTGTTACATGGACAGCAATGGACATTCTATGGTATATAAAGCTTCTCACTTTTAGCAGCCTCCCGTGAAAGAGAGGATTATCCACCAGATTTCTTAAATTTTTATTTATTTATTATTAATTTTTTAACTTTTATGTGATTATGTATGTCTTTTGGCATAGGTGGCACAAGTGAATCTCTAATTTAATTTTAAAACTCTAACACTTCATTTTCAGACTACGACCAATTAAACTGGTTGCTATTAAGTTTTAAATTTCCATTTTTTATGTCATGAAAAAAGATAAAAGTTTTAAATATCCGTTATTATCTCATGAAAAAAGATAAAATTACGTGGAGATTATTAGCTTTCTACAATAAATATTGTGGCAACTCATGCCAAATTAGAGAACGCCAATAATGCCACACTACTATTTACAATGCAACCAAGGTTGAGGACATTTGAATGTTATCGTGATGTGTCACAAATGCAAAGGTCCTTAACGAGAAAGCTCTGGTGCAACTATGCCACAATCCTACCACTTAACATTGCTGAACTATGATGCTAACATTCAATGAAGGCGGCGCCACAGAATCCATGTACATTTCTTTTCTTGTGATAGATCATGGAGCAAAATTTCAATCCAGGTACATTTCTATTCTTGTGATATATCATGGAGAAAAATTTCAGATCAGTGTATTTTAAAAATATAAAGAATTTTGAAGAGTCTTCTCGCTCTGGTCTTGATAACCTCTTTGATATGTATTGTAACTATTTTGTGAATAATATTGAAATAGAAGTAGTTGAATATAAACTACAAGCTGCATGAATATGTCTTCCAAGTGCAATAAAACTGTGATGTTACCCAAACCATAGCTCTAATAGATCCCAAACAAACCCAAAACCATGGTACACATTATTTTCATATAGGATACATAAGGGTTGGGATCTTAGCTTTGGTCTATAAAGAAATCAATTCTTATGTTTTGTGTTTTGTGACAGACCTTACACACAAGTTTATTGATTTATTGATTGGAGGAATTGTATAATGGTCCCATTTGGTTTGACTGCTATCCAAAATTCTCAATTGATGAACATCTAGGAGATATCCTTAAATTGTAAATCAAAACTATTGATTTTGATATGAAATCTGAGAGGACTAACATTGCCATCCATGTTTTAGACATACAAAAACTATGTATCTTACAGTACTACACACTCCAAGTCAAGAATCCCAATCTTGTACTTTGGTCCTAATAAATCATTCAAATCAAAAGATGGAACACCATGTCATAAAATGGGCGGACATCTCTTTCCCAGAAACTTGGGTTGTTGATGTTCTCAAGGTCCATAGGCAACCATATATTACTTTTGTACTTATTAAAGAATCTTCTTCTCCCATCATTATTTCATTTCCTCATAATATATAACCTTCTTGTTCCCATAACCAACTAGTTGTATTAGCTAAGTCACTTAACTATTCTTCCTACTCTATTCTTTCTCACAATTGTTCGACCAAGTATTTTTGCAAAACTTTGCAGCCATGAAAATGCCATTTCTTTTGAACACCAATCCAAGAATAAATCTTCTTCCTATTCCAACTACACAAGACCCTTGTTCAGATCCCCAATGTGCAAATATAATCTTTTCTCATGATGATCATATCATAATGATGTATTCCCTTGAAAAAAAAGATCCCATACTTATAGAGATGCTCAAAAAATTGAGAAAACCTAGTACTCTGAGGTATGGCCTAGGATACAAATATCTAGGAGATGATGTGATTGCACAGTACATATTTTAAAATATGCTTCCTCCAGGAATCCAAAATCCTACAATTCTAGAAATTAAAAAAATATTTTCCTTGATGAGAAGTTGTTATAAATGGCAAGTTAATTCTAAATGGATGAAAAATATGATCTAGAGGGATATTTATACTCATCCAAAGGCAAAAGAATATAATGCCTTAGTAACTAATGAAAAAAAAAAAATTAGCATAAAAATGGAAATGTTATATGTCAAAACAAAATTGTCGGATATCCTTTTATGAATGGAGACAAAAATAAACGAATGATTCTATTCAAATGATGGAGAGTTGGGAAGAAAAGCAAGAAATTGAAGTCATCTCCCTAAGACATGAATGTAAAAGTTTAGAGGGGATAAAAATTGAATATAAATCCTTTTCCCACCTTTCAAAGGAATCATTCTTGAAGAAGAAAATAGGAAATCAAAATTAATCCCATTAGTCTTAAGTGAAGAAGCCCCTTTGAGTGAAGTAGAAAGTAGAATTCAGAATATCAGTGAACAACTAAATTAGACTAATATTTCCTTAAGGAGTATGGAGTAAACACTTTTGTTACAAATGGTTATGGTGGCAAAATCCATATTTACAGTCTTCAAGTGTCAATAAATTTTATTGATTCTTATATAAATGAAATGAGTCTTTCAATTTTAGAAATTAAATACGGAGTGAGTGAAACTAAAAATATTGTTTTTGATGCAAGAGAAAAATCACAAGAAAACTACAAGAGTTGGATAAAAATTTGGAAACCACTTTTGAAATGATGGGATGAATTCTAGTAAAGATAGATGAGAAAACTAAAAGTATAAAGAAAATATTTCTTGAAAAAAGAAAAGATCCCCATTTCCAGTATTTCTTCCCATACTGCTCCTCATACTACAACTGTAGCCCCTCAGAAATCTACATAGATATTTCTAACTTTGTTTCCTAAAGAACTACCTGAATCTTCTTTGTAAGAAGCAGAACAATCCTTGTTTTCTTTAGTTCTGCACATTAGAGAAGAAACACCTGATATATAAGGAAAGGGAAGAATGCTTGAATCTTGAACCTTTGCTAGCGATTGGTATATAGGATGGAACATTGATGACATGTATGTTTTAAAGATAGGGCAAGTTTTGGATAGGATGTTTGTTTCCTATAATATCTTGTGCATTAAAGGGAAAAGTGAAGTAGAAGAATTGAAAGCAATTATTCAATGCTTCACTCGGTCAATGTTAAAATGGTGGGAAGCAAACTCTTCTTTTTCTATGGTAATAAAAATGGAACAAGACGTTGTAAAAGATGAAAATGGAAAAGTAGTCTACCATGAAGGTGGTCACCCTGTGAATAATATGATAGGTCCCTTTAATACTTTAGTTTTAGAAAATTGGTGTGGAATTGAGCAAGAAATATCTAATAAACATGCTTTAATCTATTGGGTGTATGTTATATTCTTTCCATGAATAGCTCCATGTGCGATGTGGGGGGTAAGATGGGGGGTGGGAATCCCCCCTTCACTTGTGTCGGGCGCAGGAGGGGTGGTATCCCCCCTAGAAGGGGTCTGGGGCATCGCCCTGGGAAATTATTTTTGGACCCTATATTAGGTGGGCGGACTTACCTATGGTTTTGTGCATGCGTTTAGCACATGGTTTTGGGCATGATTGTTTTATGTCCATGGTATTTTGTAGATTTGGTCAACGGAACTACAATTATCTTCTAATCTAGGGTTAATGGATTAGGGTTTATGAATGTTTCGACATGTGTGTGTATATATATATATATATATATATATATTGTAACATTTCAAGGAAAATAATGAAAAATCAAAATGGTAGTCTCGGTTTGGGGATCCAGGGGAAAATCTCCGTGTATATTTGTTTTATTCTCTTGCTATTGCTTATTTTATGTTTTAAGAGTTCGTTTGCAGATAATTTTTGTACAGGGTTAAAACGTACATTTGGTATCAAAGTTGTTTCGGCTTCAAGGGAACGCTTTTGGTGCTGAGGGATTTTTACACAAGCCTGTGGTAGACCCTATTCAATGGGAGATCTACGAGATCGATTCTTGCGATGAAAGAATATGGCGAGCAATGGATATATAGAGATCGAGAAATTTAATGGTTTGAGTTTTATGTTGGGGAAGCTCAAGATGGAGGATCTTTTGGTGGATAAAGATCAATGGATAATGGTAGATATGGTTACTAAACCAACGACAACGTTAGATGCATACTGTGTGAAGCTGGATCGGAAATCAAAGAGCACAATATGGTTGTGTATCTCAGGTTTGGTATTGTTAAACGTATATGGGTAAAGTTACGATGAAGGATTTGCAGGACAAGTCAGGGACTTTGTATCAATCTAAGTCTCTGGTGAACAAATTGTTCCTACGAAAAACGTTGTACAACCTGAGGATGAAGGATGGAGACTCAGTGAAAAAGCATCTGAAAGCCTTCAATATTGTGGTAAATCAATTTTTATTTGTTGATATTAAAATATCAGATGAATATAATTGCATCAATTTTTTCAGTTCTCTACCAGATTCATGGGATAGTATGGTTGTTGTAATAGGTAGAAATACAATGACCTTGAAGTTTGATGAAATTGTCTCAACCTCGCTGTTGAAGGAAATGAGAAGAAAAAATATGGAGGGCTAGAATGGATATGCCTTGTCTGTACAAGGAAGGTCCCATAAAAAAAACAAAAATAAGTTCTCGAGTGAGAGATATAAATCTAGAGGGAGATCTAAATATCCAAGAAAACTTGTAAAGGTGTGCTGGAAATGCAAAGACGAAGGGCACTTCAAAAAGGACTATATATCTAAGGATCATGAGAAGGGAAAGGGATCTGATGATGCTCCTTCTCTAGAGGTGAAAATCACCTCAAATGAAGGTGGGGATGTGTACTTGGCTTCTTCTTCAAATACACATGTAGATCATGAGGCATGGTTGAATGACTCATGTGCATCCTTTAAGTTCACTCCCCATAGGGAGTGGTTCTGCAAGTATGAGAAGTATGAAGGTGGTGATGTCTTCTTAGGGTATGATAGGAAGGCTAGAATCATTGGGCGTAGAAAAGTCAAGCTGAATTTGAAAGGTGGAAGGATTATAACACTTCCTAGTGTTTTGCATATTCCTGCATTGACCAAAAATCTGATTTCTGTAAACAATATGGCTAATTGAGCACTGGTATCGATGCGTGAAGGATTGGAAATCTGTACAAGATTCTAGGTAGCATTGTTATTAACGGGTGCAAAAATTTTATGGTTCTTGAAAGTGGAGCAGAAACTGCAAGGAAAATTTTATGGAAATTTATCTTAAATTTTTGAAACCTTGGCGAATCTTACTGGTCCCCAATATGTAAATTATAAAAATAATTATGATATTTTTGTAAAAATATTTAGGCTTCTAATTATTTTATATTAGTATATATAAAATTTTGGCTATTTTTAGGGTAAAATAATTTTATACAATAAAATTTCAGCGAATTAATTTTCAAAAAAATAGAAATTAGCGAATCTTTTTTTTTGTAAAAACATGGAAAGTTAGCCCACCTGCGAATATTAGGCCCTAAATTTTTCCCTGGCAGAAAGCCTACTAGTCTTTAGAGAAAATTCCATGCTATGGCATCAAAGGCTTGGACATTTTGGAGAGAAGGGATTTCGAAGACTACATGGTAATGGTATGGTAGAAGGCATGTGTAATTTCTCTTTGGATTTTGATTTCTATGAACATTGTGTATATGGGAAGCAAAATCAGGTGAGTTCCCATTTTAGTGCTAAGAGGGAGAAAAGGATATTAGAGCCTGTGCATAGTGATGCGTTTGGACCTTTGTTGGTTCCATCACTGGGTAAGTCTGTGTACTTTTTTTCATTTATAAAAGACTTCTCAAGGAATACATGCTATATTTCCTGAGGAATAAATATGAGTTCTTTAAAAAATTTAAAGAATTTAAGGCTTTGGTAGAAAACTAGACAGAGAAGAAGATAAAGGTGTCGAGGATAGATAATAGTGGAGATTCCTGTAAGAAGGAATTTGAAGAGTTCTATAAGAACTGTGGTATAGAACAACAAAAGACTACTCCATACACACTTCATAAAAATAGAGTTGCAGAAAGAATGAACATGATGTTGATGGAAAAGGAAAGAAGCATGCTTAATGGTACTAGGTTATGACAAGAATTATGGGCAAAGGTAGTGGAGACCAGATGGTACCTAGTTAATAAATCACCTTCATTCGTGTTGGAGGATAAGACTCCACATAAGGTATGGACTGGTAAGAAAAAATCTCTTTCGCATCTGAGGGTATTTAGATATGATGCATATGTACATGTTCCAAAGGAGAAAAGAACCAAGTTGGATAGTAAATCTGAAAGGTGCATAAGTATTGGGTATAAGGATGGTTTAAAAGGTTATAATATTTGGAACCCACAAACAAGGAAGGTTTTGTACAACCGATATGTCATGTTTAGAGAGTTGAAAGATGTTCTTAAACATGAAGATATAGTTTGAGCTAAAGGAGGAAGAATCAGACTCTATAGCAGAACAAGATTCAGAAGAGGAAGAGCCATAAACTCCAGTTGTGAGAAGACCAGTTCAAGAAAGAGGGTATCCAGAAAGGTATAGTCCATGTACATTCTGTTCAATTTTTTCTCTATCTATCACTGATGATGATCCCTCAATTTTTAGGGAGGCAGTGGATTCAGAGGATGGAAAACTTTGGAAGGGGGCCATGGTTGATGAAATGGTATCCTTGCACAAAAGTGAGACATGGGATCTAGTGGAGTTTTCGGCTAGAAGGAAACCCATTGGAAGAAAATGTGTGTTTAAGAAGAAGATGAATGCAAAAAGAAATGTGGAGAAATAAAAATCTCATTTGGTAGAAAAAGGTTATTCCCAGGTGTCGAGAATTGATTTTAGTGATATGTTTTCTCCTATTTCCAAGGTAGCTTATATTAGATTACTTTTATCTATTGTTGTTGCATTTGATTTTGATGTATAACAAATATATGTGAAGACAACATTTCTTGATGGGTATTTGGAAGAGGAGATATACATGAAGGATTTAAGGCTTTGCGGTGAAGGTTAAGAAAGAACTGGTATGTACATTAAAAAAGTCTATGTATGGGTTAAAACAGTCACCAAGGATGTGGTATCATAAATTTGATACATATATACGGGGACTTGGCTTCACCAAAAGCAAAGAGGATCACTGTGTGTATTTTAAATTAATTGGTGACCATGTTATTTATTTGGTCTTGTATGTGGATGATATGTTGTTGGTTGAAAATGAAAAAGAAATTATCGAGGATTTCAAGACCCAGTTGTTCTCCAAATTCAACATGAAGGATATTGGTGCTGCAAACTATATTTTGAGCATGGAAATTAAATGAGATTAGGAAAAGAGGAAGCTCTGGCTAAACCAAAGGAACTATGTCAAGACAATATTGCAAATATTAAATATGAAGGATAGTAAACCGGTGATGGTTCCTATTCATGTAGGTGTATATTTCTTTGCTAAACAGTGTCCCAAGACACAAGAAGAAGAAGATGACATGTCCCGTGTTCCGTGTGCAAGTGCATTGGGTAACCTATTTTATGCAATGGTCTGTACTAGACCAGACATTGCAAATGCAGTGGGAGTATTGAGAAATTTTATCTCAAAACAAGGGAAGGAGCATTGGACAACAGTGAAGCATATTTTCAAATATTTGTGTGGCACTAGCGATTATGGTCTGTGCTACCAAGGAATACTAGGATTGGACAAAGTTTTGGATATTTGTGGCTTTGTTGATGTAGAGTGGGTTGGTGATCTATATCATAGAATATCTACAAGTGGGTATGTGTTTAGCATATTTGGAGGTGCAGTCAGTTGGATGAGTAAAAGACAGTCTGTAGTGGCTCTTTCAACTACACAAGAAGAATACATGGTAGCCACTCATTCAAGCAAGGAATCTGTTTGGTTACAGAGATTGTGTTCAAGTATGGGGTTGGTGCAACGAAATATAAGGATATACGGTGATATCCAATGTGCAATTTTATTGCCTAAGAAATTTTCTTATCATTCAAATACAAAGCACATTGATGGTTAGTATCACTTTGTGAGAGATATGGTTGAGGATAAAAAGGTGTTACTGGTAAAGGTGGACAATTTGAAGAGTATTGCAGATGCATTGACAAAGTCATTGAGCACTGAGAAGTTACCTTGGTGTAGAGAAACAATGGACTTTTTAGGGTTGGACCAATAACTAAGCTATCTTGTGGCCCCCCGTGGAAAGAAAATAGGGGGATTCACAGCGGTCTTTGTTATGAATATAATTCATAACGAATATAAAAAATATAATTATTAAATAGTCAATTAAGTAGTCATTAAGTTAGTGAAATGGCATGTCTAAGAGACATGCCCAGTCATGAAAGGTCACCTGCGTAGGTATATAAGCAGGGCCTCATTGTAACATTTTATCATCTATCTATCTCATACATTTTATAATATTTGTATCCTCATGGATATCTTTGTATTCCAAGTGTTCTGGAGTATTTAAGCTTGAGAAGGAAATTTGTTCGTTTCATTTGGTATCAAAGCAATTCGATCTTCTGGTCGTCATCGCTGCACAGAGCTACGCTCCTTGATCCAAGTCTTTGACCGTAAAATTCGTCAACCTTGTTATTGTCGTGATTGAAGCGTTTCGCTATCAATCTTGGAGTTTCTCCATTTTCGCCACTAGGCCTTTGGCCATAATGAAAAATTGAAAAACAAAGGAAGAAATATATCTATATATATATATATTGATAAAAAAAATAAAAGACAGAAGGAAATTTAACATAAAGGGGGAAATAAATTAAAAGGAAAAAAAAAAGATTTAAAAGAAAATAGTTCCAAAAGAAGAAAAAAAAGAAAAGAAAAAAAGAGATATATATAAAGAAGTACATATATGTAAAAAGAAATAAGGAAGAGTAGGTAAGGTTATTTTGATTATTCTTTCAGTGGTTTACAAGCTCGTGGTTTTGGAAGCCCATGGTAATTGACCATGGTATTTGCAAGGTAAAATAAGAAGTAAAGGAATAAAAAATCTCTTGTGAATGGTAAGTTTAATTTTACGTGGAGAAATACACATAAGTGGACATATATTTTATAGTTGAATATATGTGAATAGCCACCTTTCACTAGGGTTGTAACCTTTCAACAAAAAAAAACGAGTTAAAAAAAATCAATTTTTAAAAGAATATATATATATATATATATATATATATATATATATATATATTTAATTAATTAAAATTATTTAATTAGTTAAATTATTAAAAAATAAATAAAAAAATTGAAGGAATAATAACTTCATTAAAAATAAGAAGAGAAAGTTAGGAAGGGTTATCTTAAAAACCCTAAAAACTCAATTCAACAGACAAAATGAAATCAATCATTGATGAAAAGGAAATTAAATCCAATTTGGAAAGGAAAGAAGGAAAATTTCCTGAAAATTATAGTATTTTAACAAATACGAGATGAATAAATTATTATTCATAAAACTTTGAGGAAAAAGCTCTAAAGGAAGGGCCAATTCATAACAAATAAATAAATAAAAGTTGATATATTAAATTGTGATGAAAGAAAATGACAAAAGAAAATGAAGAAGATGGTGCGTGATTGAACTGAAGAAAAGTGTCAACTATAAGCTTTGAGGACAAAGATTTTGAAGGAAGGGGCAATATTATAAATATAATTCATAACGAAAATAAAAAATATAATTATTAAATAGTCAATTAAGGATTATGTAAGTAGTCATTAAGTTAGTGAAAGGGCATGTCTAAGGGACATGCCCAGTCATGAAAGGTCACATGCGTAGGTATATAAGCAGGGCCTCATTGTAACATTTTATCATCTATCTATCTCATACATTTTATAATATTTGTATCCTGATGGATATCTTTGTATTCCAAGTGTTCTAGAGTATTTAAGCTTGATAAGGAACTTTGTTCGCTTCTGTCTTGTAGCCCCCTCTGTCGTTTTTTAACCTTATATTAGGTGGGAGGACCTACCTATGGTTTGTGCATGGGTTTAGCACATGGTTTTGGGCATGATGTTTTTCTGTCCATGGTATTTTGTAGATACGGTCAAGGGAACCATGGTTATGTTCTAATCCAGGGTTAATGGATTGGGGTTAAGTAATGCTTCTCCATGTATATATATGTATTGTAACATTGAAAGGAAAATGATGAAGAATCAAGCTGGTAGTCCTGGTTTCATTGTTTGGGGGAAAATATTTGTGTATATATTTTTTATGTTTTATTCTCTCGGTATTGTTTATTTTTTGTTTTAAGAGTTCATTTGCAGATAGTTTCTATACATGGTTAAAACCTACATAATCCTCATGAATATGAAATGGAAGAAAATGTCACATTAATTTCATAAAGAATGGACCCAAATAATTTATGAGCTCAAAGATAGTAAGAACCTTTTATGGAAACAAGTTTATTTGGATACTATTCCTAGCAATTTTGTTGAGTATTTGAAAACACAAGGAGTATTTAAGCAGGGGTATGAATTGTATACACGGGAAATATTATATCCTTTGATTACTAGTGCATTAGTAAGATTATGCACTAATGTGAACGTTAGCAAGTCAATAGAAAAAATGTCCAAACTTCTTGACAACAAGTCCATCTGAGAAGAATATTGGTTAACTATAGATGATCCTATAAGAAAGAAGAAAAAGGCCAAGAAAATCTTGTAGAAAATTCAAAGATTCAAAGTCAAAATAAAATATTATCCCAAAATATATAGTTGTGCAAGAAATAGATGTACAGAAGAAGAGAGAAGTCCCATTATTATTCTCCACAAGATATTACACTCAAAACTCACAAATTGCAAGTTGTACCAATAGAAATATGTTGGCTCTATGGACAAAAAAGACATCTTTCTAATATATACCCACAAGGTGAAGATTCAAATACAAATAGAGGGAAGAAATCGACACAAAAATCAGAATAAAAAAATAAATAAAAGTATTTCATTGTAATAGGTGTGGCTCAAATGAACATGATATAAACCATTGTCCTTAATCTAATTTCTTTGTGAAAAGGGAAGAAGTCCACATTTTACAGGAAGGATGTTGTTCTTCTAGTTCATAAACTTATAAATCTGATTATAATACTCATGAATTATCTAATTCAGAAGAAGAAGCACTAATGATTGCAGACTATTGTAACTGTAAAAACACTAAAATATATTGTTGTACTGATAAATATGATAGTGATGCAAACAATCAAGATGAATATGAAGAGTATGATATAAAATAAAAACTGGAAGTATGCATCGTCTAAGTCAGGGAATATGGAGATGCACAAATGTTGGCACAAATCAAGGCATTACCAGAAGGAGATATGAAGACATCCCCGCCAGAAACATTTGTCAAGAAAATGGAAAAATATCACAGAATGCCAGAGTCATCACGTAAGAAGCCTTTATTCATTAATGTTTCTTTTGAGAAAAATACTAAATCATTCCTGAGAGATCAAAAATTTGAAAGATTACAACCTATGAATATTAATTATTTAGGAAATGAAATTAACATTCAGGAAAAACAGAAGTGAATGAGTTTAATTAGAAAATGAAAGATTTATAAAATAAAAAGGATGAAGAAGATGCCAATAAGATATATTAAAGGGGAAAGATAGGAAATTAGGGCATTAAAAGATCAAGTTTCTATCCTACAACCTACCATTTTAGAAGATACATATGATATGGGAGAAAATCCCAACATCAATATGTTCCATAGGTCAAAACATGAAGGTATAAATCCTATGAGAATTTTGGCTACTCAACATTAGAAATTTCATATTCATATCACATTAAGGATCAAAGGCCAAGATTTTGAGTTAAAATCTCTTATTGATTCAGGTTCATATCTGAATATTTTTCCCAATGATATCATTCCTTCCATATATTGGCACAAGACCAACTACTCTATAATTGTTCTTGGGAATAAATCAATGAATATGAAATATGCAGTTCGCAAAGGAAATTTATGCTTTGAAAAACAATTCTTGGATTTAAAAAATGTAGTTGTAGAAATTCTCATTGAATGCATATTGGAACACATTTTCTAGCCATTGTTGAATCATATGGGTCAACAAGAACCAAAGAAGGAAAAGTTGGACACTTCATCATAGTTCTAGATCTTGAATAAATGAAGAATCAAACAAAGAAAACCATTGTTCCTTTTATTTCAACTCCTTAGCTGTCCACCATGGTCCAAGTCACTAAAACAATAAAACAAAAGGAGAGAAAAATAAAAGAGTTGAAAAACATGAGGAGTAAAATGAATAATGAAGAGAATCTCAAGAAAAAAAGAGTTAAGAAAGAAATCTCTAAATTGAAGATTCAAATGTTTGAAGAAGAAGTCTACTCAGAGAATCTTATAGCATTATGGGAAAAGAAGATATATTTTTTTGTGAAACCAGCTCCAAAAAGAGAAGAAAAGAGATATCAACACCTTAGAAATAAGCCACTTCGAGAGGGAAACCTCCAATACATTACATGAATTAAAAATTCTTGGATGATACAAATGACCAAAACCACCTTCTATATATCGGAGTCCATGGGGCCACAATATAATCCTAGTGGGGCCATAATGTAATCCTAGCCTACCTAACAATAATAATGTAAGGGCACAATAATAAAAATATGGGGGTTACAGGGGTACAACAATAAAGATAAGGGGGGCTACACTAACATAATAAGGGACTACACTATTAATATAGGGACTTAACGTTTCTCTCTCCTTCAAACAAGTGTTGTCCTCAACGCTTGATTATTTCTTGATGCTTATGTCTAAAATTCTCACCCTCCCATGTTGAATCTTCTACAGGAAAGTTCTTCCACTTGCTGAGATAATCTGAAATTGATCGTACTTGTCGAGTTCTTGTTTCTATGACTGCTTCAGAAATTCTCTTGATGTGATGTTGATCTTCCTGTTGTTTCATTAGATTCTCCACCAAAGTTAGGTTATCCTTTGAGAGTTGGAGAACTTGTTGTTGATGCTCGATGTGATCTTCCACTAATTTATCATCCATATTAGCTATTATTTGATCCTTCAAACCATCCAAATTAGCTTTCATTTCTTCTTTTAAACCATCTATGTCATCTTCAGTTGCTCTTCGTAACATCAAAATTTATTGCACTTGGTACCGTAATTTTGATATCTCATACTGAAATTCTTCCTCTTCATGCGTCATAGTATAGATTTTTGAGGGCTTAATGGGTATGGAGTTATTTTTTGGAGGCATTATAGAACCCAATATGAAAAAAATTATAAAATATGCCCTTGGAATCACTTCAAACTTCTTTTTCAACCAAATGTTATGCAATTTTAAAAACCAAATACACGCCGTTTTCTTGCTTTTGAGGAGCTCGATATTGAAACTAAATTATCTCTTTGATTTCGGATCTTCAATATCTGAAATTTGGCACTAAAGTCACCCTATGAATCTTCTTTCAAATGCCATAGGTCTGACCTGATTTGGATTCTTCAAGGAAAAGTTATGTCCAATCTCCCACAACGACTCAATTATGGACTGGTTCAGTATAGCAAACTTTTATGACTTTTCGTGTGTCACTGTTTCCTCCTTTGGCTCTGAAATTGATAGAAAAGAAACTAAAATCTGTGTACTTGCAGCCACTTTTTACAGAATTCCAATCGGATGCTCAGAGAGAGAGCTATGAATATTTTCCCACGATTGCCTCTTTGAGATGAAATTCAGAAGCCTCAAAAAGCCCTAACTTCCACAGATCATATCTCCAAAAATATTGCGAACCAATATCTGAAATTTTGCGACGATGTTCCTCAGGTTTGCGGCTTCGCACTTTATAAATTTCATCTTCTGAATCTTCTTAGAAAAAAATTTATTACGAAAATACCATGATGACCTGTTTAGGTTAAATTCAGGAGCCTGCAAAATGACCTAACTTGCACAGATCATATCTCCGAAAATATTGCAAACCAAGCTCTAAAATTGTGTGACAATGTTCCTCCAGATTTTGTCTTAACACTCAAAAAATTTCAGATTCTAAACCTTTGTAGAAAAAATTTATAGCGAAAATTCCACGATGACCTATTTGGAACAACGAAACCCTAGAATCTCAAAGCTTTGATACCAAATGTTTTGAAACCAGCTCCAAAAAGAGAAGAAAAGAGATATCAACGCCTTAGGAATAAGCCACTTCGAGGTGGAAACCTCCAATACATTACATGAATGAACAATTCTTGAATGATACAAATTACCAAAACCACCTTCTATATATAGGAGTCCATGGGGCCACAATATAATCCTAGTGGGGCCATAATGTAATCCTAGTCGACCTAACAATAATAATGTAAGGGCACAATAATAAAAATATGGGGGTTACAGGGGTACAACAATAACAATAAGGGGGGCTACACTAACATAATAAGGGACTGCACTATTAATATAGGGACTTAACATATTTTGTGGAATTACCTTATAAGGATTCAGACAAAGGGAAGGCATGTTGATGTCTGGGTACCCTATTTCCCCACATTCCCCCTCTTAATGCATATAGGAATGTGCATTCAAATTTTTTTAGGCACAAATAATCTCACTGGAAATTTAAATTAAATATTTCTGGAAGTTTTAATATCTCAAATCTGAGATTTGAGATATTAAATTAAAATTCACTTATGGTGGTAAAACCACTCAACCCATATTACAATTCTTCTATGTCCTAAAACTCTACTTTTCTTCTTCAAGCCTATGGTTAAAAACCCATATCACCAACATACATGGAAGCGATCCTTTTCCTTAAAACCCTGTGGTTATACATCATAGAATTAACCCAGTTTATAAAATGCGAATCAATACAATTAAGAACCAAAATCTGTGCTCTCTCTTATACTAATGTTCATTTGAAATTCACGTTCCATTAATCCGTACCTTTATACTCGAGGCTCAAACATTGCTTAAACAATGGTCAATGCACATAACCATTACTCCCGCAACTTAACAAGCCCGAATGTCAAAGATTGATATTTGACAATAAACAAATAGAATTTGGTTAAAATCCCGGTTATGAGCTTCCGACCATAGTCTTAACATATATCGGTCCCACACTCTGATTCTTGATCTCTGGAACTCAAAAGTTTTAACCACATCTTATAACGTATCGGGTCCACAAATGTTTTAAAACCAAACCCATTAACATCAAACGTCAACTATCAAAACAATACGTTCAGGTCCCACAACATGGCTTACTTGGTTAAACTCCACGCATCTTCATGACGCAAGTGCCATTAATCTTCGATGCTGGACGATCGAACGACAATCGTCTTTTTTTTCAACCTGAGCTTTAACACACAAATAAAGCGTGAAATGGGCAGTATTTAAATACCACCATTAACCACGTGTCAAGTGCCGAATACTATCGCGTTTTTTTCACAAAATCCACTTACCGTTTATAAGCTACGCGAAACCCATGGTTTTGGGCTCAAAACCACCATTAATGTTTAAGGCTTCTGATTCCTTTTTAGCTCAGGGTTCCGCCCAACTCTTCAACGTCTTATTATAATTAAACTCCTCCCTCGTTCTTGCTTATTATTTCTTCGCACAGTTCCATTGAACCACAATTCTAACGCCTTTGGCTCCAATTGAACGCATTCTCCATCTGCCATTTGGCTGATAGCTCCACTACTTTGACTAAAGGTTTGATCTCTAGATCTTCGAGTTTCCATTTCACTAGCTAGATTCCTTGGAATTCATTGTTACTTCTCGTTCGAGCACTGTGCCTTGCTCCTTATTGACGTGAACCAATATATCAAACCAGGTTCGATGAACAGAAAATTAATCCTTTGTTACAGTTCCATTAACAATTTCATTTGCCTCCAAATCGACACTGGCTCGAACCCACTGTTTGATCATAATAGTATCCATCAACACAAATCTATTGTAGGTTTCTCAAAACCCTGATTGTTTGCTTGAGACCGCATCTTATGCAATGATCCCAGATCATATGTTTCACTCACACAAAGATTTTTAATGTCAATTTAACTTCGTTGTGTCATCGATCCGTTAGTGATCAATGACTAGAATTAATCAGTGCAATTTTATCTAATCTTATCAACTGAATATGCATGATTACTAAATAAAACCCCAATTACATTTGAACAACAATATTGACATTAATTATGCCTCATCAGCCATCAATTTCTCCAATTGCACATAGAATAGATTAAAACCCAATTACAGGGTCTATCCATGCAATTTTCAATCAATCAATGCACACAAAATTCCGAATCAATTTCTTCATTCATATATAAGAATTCAAATACAAAACCATTCACTTACAAACTTCTTGTTTTGACCAGATCTTCAATTCGATGGCCCTTCTACCTCACTACTCTGCCTCTCCAGATCTCCAGCTCTCTCTGCTTAATGCCCTTGAGGCCTATTTTTATACAAATTGATAATCAATCGATTCAGCTCCTTCAATGACTCAACAAAACTCTTGAATTTCCCAAAGTCCTAAATTTAGCCCAAATCCTTGACTCTTCACATTCCTAACTAATCAACTTCTCTCATTTTCTCCAATCACTTGGGAACATTTACAATTTCTCACTATATTTATTCAAAATACTAATAATTACATAAGAAATTAGAAACATCAGACCCCCCCTATGTCTATGAAAATACAAAGTATTTTTTGGAACCTAATGCCCCTACATCAGACTCCCAAGGTTAAAATGATTCATGATCTCCTGATCATGTGCTTTCAGTCATTGTCTTCCTGGATCCCACACTTTGTTCTGCAATTGATCATCCACTGCAATATTCTCCTTCTGCACTTCTCTAGGCTTCCATATCTTATTATTTCTTACTCCACTAGCTGCACTTTTACACTCTCTTTCTGTCTTTATTCTGCTACTGCTTCTACTTCTTTGTTTTCTTGTTGTTTCCTTCCTCTGAGACACCTTCACGATTAGTTTTCTTATCAATTCAATTTATTTATCTAATATGTCTTTTGACTGCTGGATACTGCTTCCTCTTGATTGTTGAATTATTACCTCTGCTTCTGCTTGCTGAGTTCTTATTTGCTGAAATCTTGTGGTTGCTGCCACCCAATCATCCATACCCTCTTGTTTTCTGCAACATAAAAACTCTTCCTGATTGTCACCCATGACAATTTCTTCGTTCTCTGATTTCATCAATTCTTTGGACTGGTATTTAAATTTCTAGTCACTGTCATTATCTCTTTTCTTCTCCTAGACCAAACATCCCTCAGTCCTTCCATCAGTACCTGCAATCATAAAATGAACACCCAAATTACAAAATCCTTGTGTCTCTTCCTCCTCTGGAAACACTTCAAATTGTTGCTTTAACATTTCCTCTAGCAACACTTCAATCTGCTGCTCTGCCATTTCATTCTCTTCTCTAAATTTTTTCAGAAAACAATTCAGCCATCTATTTTGAAGCATTTCATTAATATGCTGCAAAATTGTTTCAACATATTCTTCTTCTTCTTCCTTGACAATTTTCAGTAATTTTCTTACATCTTCTTGATTGATTTTGGCAATCAATTCGAGTTCTCCAAGTACTGTGTCCTCATCTTCTATCAGTATAAAATTCTGATTCTCCACTATTGTAGCAGTTCCAAAAATCTATCCTCCGATCTTCTCTTTGTCCATCATACAAATAAGCTCCTTCTTGTCTTCAACAGTAATAACAAGTTCCTTTACATGAGACATGATAGTCTGACCTTCCTTCTCCTACAACATTCCATCTTCATCCAAGACAACTCCGAGAGATGGATTGTCTTTTTCCATGCCTGTAACCACAGTCAAATTGTCAGTTTCAACACTACAAGACCCAATGGTCTCAATTGATGATCAAGTCACTAATTCTTCCTTCGGTAGTCCTAAGTCTTTTCCAAAACTCAGAAAGTCCTCATTGTCTTCATTCCCTTGTATCTTCACATTATGCCATCCCCAATTTTGAAATTGAGGTTCTCCTTCGTGTATTGAATCCTGGTTGTTCAACATAATCTCCAGCAATCCAACTTCTTCATTCCATGGGTTAAATTCTTCCACATAATTCTCCTCCTCTTTTAATTGACTGCCCAATGGTGTAAAATTTTCTTCAGCATCAATAGAATCTTCATTCACAAATTTTTTTTTAAAACAAAAATCACAAGGCCTTGGTGCCTTTCTTTCCTCTGCCAGCATTTCAGTATGTTGTCCTGAAATTCCTTCCTTCTCTATCATCACATCAGTATGTTGATTCACTTTTCCCAAAGAATTTTGTGAAGAATTCTCAAGACTGTCAACAAGTCTTCCTCCTACATCATTTGTCTCCATGATGGTTTCCTGTTCACTGTAGTGAGCTCTGCCTTCTGCAATCTCTCTTTCCTACTCTGAATTCTCCAACAAATATTCCAACAATGCAATTTCTCTGTGGCATTGCTGAATTATTTCATCATCATTCACTATCCCTGCATTCATACACAAACTTTCAGCTTGTAGACCAAGAGCTTCAACAGCCCCAACCGACATTTCACATATCAGTTCTTCAAACTAATCCTCTCCTTCTTCATTCACAAGAATTTCTTCCTGTGCTGCAACATTTTCCATCACAAATGCATCTATTCTTCCTTCAATCAAAAGACATTCTCCAACATTGAATTTTACTTCAGAGTATTCATCTTCTGAGAGATACCTCTTCATACTTGTGACAACGTCACAAGATTGCTCATATTCCTCTACAAAACCTGTAATCACCTCAAAAATGTCAGATTCAAAAATACAAGGCTCTACATCATCCAGCTGACCTAGACTTGTCCAATAACTCAGGAAATCATCAATTATTTTCTCCTCAGCAAGAAAAACTTCTTGATGTCTTAAACCTTCACCATGGTTCATAAGATCCTTCATAGATCTGTATTCTTCATCTGTACTCTGTTCTGCTTCACAAACATGAACTTCTCTTCTCAACTCAACTGCTCTAAGTTCTACACATTTCAATTGTACATCCATCCTCTACTCAATCTTTCTCAGCTTTTCTACAAACATACAAAAATCATCAGATGTAAGGTCATTTGACCTCTTGGTCTCACTTGAAGTTTCAGTCTTCAAATCCTTCTTCAAATACTCAATCATCCTGAGTAGTCTCTCTTTCTTCTGAGCATGCATCATCTACTCTTTCTTCATTTGTAGCCCATGCCACTTTACTTTCTTCTTCATGAGCCAACCAACTCTCTGGATTTCCTCTATCATCCTCTCCAGTTTATTAAACTGTTCTCTGATATTAGATATCTCTTTCCAATATTTTGCATCAATCAATTGCTGCCTTATGCCATTTGCCTTGGCATATGATTTCTCCTTTATTCTGATGTGGTCTCTCTCAGAACCCTTGCTATCTCTGCTATGAATATCAGTAGTCATCCTTTTATCCATGATTTATTCACTCACAAGTTGCACTAAGCCTCTGCAATATCAAGCTCTCCTGCTGCCACTTACCTCAACAATCATTTCCTACAGATATCCGCTTTTAGCAAGTATTGGTCCCCTATTTGCTGGAACCTTCTGAGCACTCTCTTCTGCTCTCTCTAGGCTTCACTCTGCAACTTTTAAAGAACACATATGTTCTTCTTTCATCCAACCTTAGTTGGGAATTCTCCAGGTTCTGCCACACTTTCTTCTTCACTTTAGAATCCTCTGCTAGACTCTTTTATCACTTCTCTCAAAGTTGTGATCTGCTTTGTTGAGATTCCTTCAATTGCCTGCAATCTAAATTCTGTAACCAATTCTTCAAACTAGAGTTAAAAACTGCTCATCAACTCACATTCCAAGATCCCTGTGTGATCTTGCTATTCCTCTCACCTACACTGCATCTTTTTATGTTGCAATCTTTATCAGTTTTAAAAAATCTTATTTCTTTTCATCACATATGCAATTTATAAAAGCTTTGAACCTTCAAAGAGCTATTCTAGCTATGGTACCACATGATGCCGGGGTACCCTGTTTCCCCACATTCCCCCTCTTAATGCATATAGGAATGTGCATTCAAAATTTTTTAGGCACAAATAATCTCACTGGTAATTTAAATTAAATATGTCTGGAAGTTTTAATATCTCAAATCTGATATTTGAGATATTAAATTAATTCTCTTATGGTGGTAAAACCACTCAACCCAGATTACAATTCTTCTATGTCCGAAAGCTCTACTTTTCTTCTTCAAGCTTATGGTTAAAAACCCATATCACCAACATACACGGAAGAAATCATTTTCCTTAAAACCCTGTGGTTATACATCATAGAATTAACCCACTTTATAAAATGAAAATCAATACAATTAAGAACCCCAATCTATGCTCTCTCTTATAATAATGTTCATTTGAAATTCATGTTCCATTAATCCGTACCTTTATACCCGAGGCTCAAACAATGCTTAAACAATGGTCAATGCACATAACCATTACTCCCGCAACTTAACAAACCCGAATGTCAAAGATTGATATTTGATAATAAACAAATAGACTTTGGTTAAAATCCCGATTATGAGCTTCCGACCATAGTCTATAACATATATCGGTCCCACACTCTGATTCTTGATCTCCAGAACTCAGAAGGTTTAACCACATCTTATAACATATCGGGTCCAAAAATGTTTTAAAACTGAACCCATTAACATTGTTGTGGAGGTAAATCCCCTCTGCAGATAGAGGCGATCCCTACTAGCCCAGATCAGGTCTAGCAACAATCGTTCACGCTATAGTGCAGGTTCCTAATTGAAAATAAACCAACTATCGATGAAGGCTTACCTGGAATCCAACGTTGTCGCTCGTAGAGAAAGTGGCGCTCCCGTTCCATAGCTCTGGCAGATCACAATCCTCACGATCTCCGTGATCGGACACCTGCACACGCAAGAAACAAAACAAATGCAAGCGTAAAATCCAGTATATGCAATTATATGTCAGTCATAGAAGACATAACTCATCATCGTAATCAACAACAAGAGTGGAACCATAACCAATAGTCGCTTATCATTAATCAATCAAAGAAGAATACAGCCATAGCCCTGATGCTGAATTCTCCTTCGGAGGGTTGCCAGCGGAACACGTCTCGAAAAAGCCTGTCGGGGATGGGACAAACCTCTCTCTTTGAATGCCTCGACAATAATCTCTTTGCTTGGATTTGGCCTTAAGGGAATGAATCAAGGCTCTTGCAGCATAAGGCTCTGATGGCTCTTAGGAACTTGGAGACTAGCTTGCAAAGGGAATGAGCAAGCTTATATAGATGGTGGAAGAGGAGTTGGGATCCCTACAATCATGGGATTGGCCCTATCCTCAAGGAAGCTTCCATGAGAGGTGGCAAACCACTTCCTCTACATGGATATCTGGAGCCAAACCACCCAACTCGAATTAGATACCAGTTTATGAATTGGTTAGGACGAAAATTCCGCCATTTATTTTTTAAAAACACTCCTTAAAATGGTTGGCACGAGTGTAAATCTGAGACAGAGTGCCAAGTGGCATGCCCTCTTTGAAGGATTTCCCCCATTGGCGCGGGTACTGACATGGCTTCCCGCGCCAATGCAAAAAGGGGTGTTTTTAGGGTTTTTTACAAGGAGTTGTCTTCAGGGCAATGAAAGCTCTTGTTCAGAGGAATGTCATGAAAGTGGTTTCAAGTTATGACACTGCTCACAGGTCACGGAATGAGCCATCCAATTGTGCGGGATGGAGAATTGCAGGGACGGTGACAAATTGTTGTGTAACAGATGCCTGCTAAAGCCTGAAAGAGAGAGAGGGGTGAAATGCTTTATGAGAAAGTGTCCAACTGAAAACACCGCCGTCGGAAAACCTGTGTAGAGAAATACAACTGATATCTCAGATACATGATATATACGTGGTATGGGCACAACCATCCATAAAAAATTATACAATAATCCAGATCCAGGGCATGGACGCAGCCATCCAGTGAGGATCGATAAATAGACTCAGGTATGGTCGCAGCCATCCAATCAGTGAGTCATGTAACTAATCATAAGAATCCACAAAATCGCAGCCTGGATTATAACAGATAGGAATCCAGGGTCTTGCACTCCATCTCGACCCGAACAAAGCACAAGTTCAAGCATGCAGATATGTGAGCTGGATTCGAACATGCAAGAACATCGCCTGATTACCAGCCAATGATGAAAGTTGTTAACAGACGTGAGAGGTACCACCAATGATGACAATGGCCCTCAAGGTACTACAGGTACAATCTATGGCATGTGAATCAATGAGCTGGCGTCAAACACCTGTAGAATCACTTGATCGGAGGCTAATGATGAAAACCTCACGTCGAACGCAAAGAACCTGCCATTGAGGCATGCAGGCTCCAAGGTACCAGAAGGGAGTCTCTAGATTAGCTTCCTGGATAATGAGCTGAAGTCGACAGGAAGTGACCTCGATCGAAGGTGGGCCATAGCGTTTCCCACATCATCGACACAAGACAAAGGAACATAATGTCTTTGTGAATCACGATCAGATGAGAATCAGAGGAAAGTTGGAATCTGTAGAGGTCAAATTCTCTTGAACATATTGACGGCACGACAGTGGATTTTGCAGTATTTGACATCAAAAGAGAAAGGGTCATGATGACAAGGAAAAGAGCAGATGAGAGGTCAAAAAGGATCACCCAAACCCACGGAGGTAAGTGGAAAAACAAGATGAGATATCCCCAACCCGACACAAATGCAGACAAGTGCCATGTTCAAGCGCGACATACTGCCAACACGAAAATGATTTTGGTTCCATTTTTCCCACCATTGCTGGCGAGTACCTCTTTATTTTTACACAAGCTTGAATAGGATACCATATGCTTTCTATATAAGCCCATCCTAGTACATTTTATGAGCCCTAGGAAGGAGGAACTCGGATATCGTCATTATGACTGAATCCAATGTCATCAGGGTTTAACGAGTCTGACAAAGGAAGAACTCGACGTATTTTCATGTTTAGAGAGTTTGAAAAGACAGCGAAAAAGTAAACTCCAACGGTCCCTTTTCGTAAATAGTTCCTCAGATCCGAAAAGGTAGAAAACTATGTCGGAGAAAACCTCCTAGTCGCAATAGGCTAGGGTATTCCTTTTTCGTAAATAATCTATCCCAGCCCGAAAAAGGGGTAAACTTATACTGGGTATATGTCGTTTCATGGCCACTTTAACGAGATCAAAATGATAAGTAACTCGGCAATCTTTTCATGTTTAGAGAGTTAGAGAAGAGCTGAAAGATGACACTTCCTGGAGGAACGAGTGGTATAAAGGGTAGCAACTGGTTCCGGTAATGGTGGAACTGCTCAAAACAAATAAAATTCAAGAGGTTGGCTAGCAAGACCACTCATCACAGCGGTTCCTCAGGAACGGGTAAAACAACCAAGTGAAGGCATATGATCGGCCAAGCAGATGACGACAATGGAGTGAGAAAACCAAGGCTCATATGGCAAAAACAGGCTGATAAAATGGCAATCACAAAAGGTAAAATGGGCAAGGTTTCATTTTTACACAAGCTTGAAATCGAGAAACTCTGCTTGAAGTTAGTTTCATTTTTACACAAGCTTGGAACAAAGATAAACTATGCTTGAAACCGGTTTCATTTTTACACAAGCTTGAAACGAAAACAAACTATGCTTGAAAAAGTAAGCATGCCCCCAACATGGTGACTCAATTTGAGGTACATGCCCCCCAAGCTTCAATCCATATGTAAGGCAGATGGAGTGAAGGTTCAAGTTACGAGACCAAGAGAAAGACTCGACTGGGATTTTACGAGAACTTATCAAAGACTCGAATTGAATGGGAACATGTTTCATTATTTTAACGAGGTTGACACATTAAAAGAACTATCCTCGTGACACCTTGTTTCATGGTTTAAGGAGCTTGGCACAAGACAAGGAACTCTGCTCCCCAACCTTGTTTTATTTTTTAAGGAGCTTAACACAAGACAAGGAACTCTACTCCGACTGTCTTGTTTCATTTTTTAAGGATCTTGACACAAGAAAACGAACTGTGCTCTGACTGACCTCATCATAATGAACAAGAAGTCATCGCTTCCAAGAGTTCCACTCCCGATGGAAGGAAAACATCCTGGAAGTCAGGACCTAATGCCCCCAGTACACTGATGCACAACGGAACTATCACTGAGTACAGGCACGGGGTAGGTAGCCACATAGTTGACCTGCGGTGGGGTAGATACAACGGGTGGATAAAAACCGGGAAGGGATGATGGTGGGCCAGCTGCCATATTAGGACCAAAGAACGAAAGCTGATCAATGGTCACGATCTTTCCTTCATGTGTAAAACAGACCACACGAAAAAGGGAGGAGACTAGCACTCCCATGGCATAGGTGTAATCGCACCCCAAAAGCAGATTGAAATCCAAGGGGCCTGGAACAACCATCACATCCATATAGACAGTTTTACCTCCCAAAGTAACAGGTAACCTTGGAAGGATCCCTAACGGTTGACTCGTTCTTCTGTTAAATTCCAACAGATTCTGCGTAACAGGCACAAGCGGTGGTGAGCCAAAATCTTGCCAAGTAGTTGAGGATAGAACATTAACAGACGCGCCTTCATCTATAATGGTGCTGGGTACGACCAGACCAAAAGCCTGTACTGTGATCTCGAAAGGCACATAAGACAGAAGGTGGTATCCAGCAAATCGATTCCAATCAAAGGAAGTGACCAAACTACTTGGAGGGGCTACCATCGAACTGAGATGGTCTTCCCCTGGTGTTACGGAAGAAGAAGGAGCATCTTCCATGACTTCCATCATGGAGTCGGGAAGAGTATCCTCCAGGACCTCCATCACGGGAGGTGGAGGAGCAGCTTCTTGAGATATAGGGACAGGAGAATATTTCTCCAAGTCCGAGGAATCTAAAGAAACAAGAAGAACCTGAGGGATGTGAGGTCCACTCTCAATGGAAAAGACCTGGTGCACCACAGACGGGGCCAGTTCAACCGATCCCACAACCAATGGTTGGTCGGGAATGGATTCCTGAATTTGAATTTTCGAGGGATCGGGATCAACCAAGGATGACTCTTGACCAATCGTGGCATCATCTGGTGGAGGACTCAAAGACAACTGCTTGTAACTAGCCGGAAGGCATGGTGCAGAAGCAGCCGAGTTGTCCAAAACTCATTTGGCTTCATCCATATATGGAAAAAGGTGGATGGCATGGTGCCCTTCACACAACTTACAGGGATTGGTAATCTTACCCTACTTCTTAGGAGACTTACCAACACCAGTTGAAGACATGCCCCCAACTTGATTCTCAGAAGCCAAAGGCAACGGCGGATGACCGTTGGACCATTCTTCGAGCACCTTGGGAATGCCAGGGCAGTCTCGAAGAAGATGGTCTCCCATGCACAACATGCAAGGGAACTTGTCTTTCCACGGAGGGTTGGGAGGTTTATCAAGAGGAGATGTTTCAGAAGCAGTAGCTGCAACCTTAGCCTCTCTTTTATTAGTCTTCTTCTTCTTTGTCTTCTTCTTCTTCTTCTTAGCCACCTGGTTACTCGAATCCAGACTTTCACCAGGCGAAGTAGCAGAGGAGGACGCAGAAACAGGTGAAGAAGGGGAGAGGTCCACCTTGGAATCAACATGATTTTGTTCAGGCGGAGGAACTGATTGAACAATAGACGAGACATTTGGGACCACAAAGGTTGAAAACAACCAAACAAGCAACCCAACAGTTAACCCAGGAAGGGAAAAAGTTGCCATATAAGGAGCACCAACATTTTCAAAAGGAGGAAAATGACTAGGATTCCCATTGGAGGGGATTCCTTGGTTGGTGAACTCTGGAAAAGTTTCCATCAACAACTCAAAACCGCACACGGGCTAAAAACCAAGGCACACAATCCAACGGCCAACAAGAAAAATCTAAAAGGGCGTGTGATCGCGGGTGATTTATTTTACCACATTGAAACTTAGAAACTTCATCGTTTCATGTTTTAAGAGTCGAGAAATGGATCAAAGGTGACTCTATCTCTTTCATTTTTGAAACAAGCATGAAAGGACAAGCGCTTGGTGATATTTTCAAATTTAAAGAGTCAGAAAATATCAAATGACTACTCAGGAATACTAGGAAAAGGGTGTACCAAATAACCGTGAACTGCAATATACACCTTGGTTTCAAAATGAAAGAGAAATCAACCAAGGACTTTCCGTACGTGCAGAAAATCTCCCCGAATGTTGTGTTCGGTGTATCACAGGTATAGGGCGGCAGACTCGGCTTCCTATGGATAAAGGATAGAAACCTAGTACGGTCTCCCTTTATATACTCGACGGTACGAGGAGCACAAGTCTGTACTAGTGCTATCTAAAGCCAAGAGGCAAACGACAACTACTAGGTTTTAAGACACCGGAACATGTCTCTAGCCTAGATGTCTAAATGTGTTTCGTTAGATTTCAATGCTGCCTTAGTGTAAATTGAGTAAATTTTAATGTTTATCTTCAATTACGTTTCAGTTTTTAGGCCCTAGTGAGTGTGATGTCTCAAAATCTCCTAAATTCACACTATATGCGATAGTATATTATTCTATTCGATGAAAGCTAATTAAAAGAGAGTTAAGAGCTTTTCACACAAACAAAATGATCAGAAAACAACCAACAAAGTCTCTAATGCAGCTAATGTAAATAAAAAACTTTTCTCTCAAAGTCACTAATGACTAATAATACCGAACAGATTTTAATTTGCACTAACTAATCAAAAGAAAAAGAGATTTTTTGTATTTTCAATGTTTAATAGCAAAGTGCACTAAACAAAATGAAAACTAATGAAAAGAGCAATTTGAGAAGTGATGAGGAAAGAGCAAAACACGCCAATTTCACTCAATGCAAACACACAATCAGATCTCCAAATTGACAAAACAGTCCCTCAAAACCAAGATAATCCCAAAGACCCAAATGGACCATGTAATCTAGGCCCAAAGCGAGACAAAGAGAAATTTGAATGAAGAAGAAATTAATCACTGAAACAACGCAATGAAATGATAGACAACCACCAAATGAATGTAAAGAAGCAATCACAAGGTCGATTGAACCAATAAAAACCAAAAACTCCCAAGGGAGGCTCGACACACAAGAGCACCTAGATGCCCTAGGGCTAGAATGTGAAATCGATGGAAACAGGAAAACAACCAAAGGATGAAGGTCACAGCCAGTCAAACAAGGCTCCAGAACACTCAAGCAGTTGAAAAAACAAAACCAAACACACTGATCAAGCTCAGGAACGTAAAAACAGAGCAAACCCTAGTACCTCACAGGATTGACGTGACTATGAGGCTGAAACTAGTGCCAGAAACGAATTGGCGCGGGTAATACACTAGCAACCTGCGCCAATGGGCGCGACTGTCAGGCTGTAAAGCGCGCCAGTCAAGTTTGCTAAGGAAAAATAAAAAATAGACAATCCAACAAGTAGACTAGTGATGATCAAGCTAACCAAAAGCCAAAATCACAGAAAGAGCAAGCCAAAAGAGCCGAACAAGCAAGAAGAATCGAAAAACAACCGAAAAGACAAGACAATACTCCAAGTGTTTAGTTTACAAACTAAACTGGATATTGACTAAAGCGGCTTTGATCTACTTCGCTAATGCAGAGCAATACCATTTCTAGGGCTATCTAGCTAACTTCAGGCTCCATCTATAGCTTATAAAACAAACAACAACAAGCTAGACGATCCCCAGCGGAGTCGCCAATTTGTTGTGGAGGTAAATCCCCTCTGTGGATAGAGGTGATCCCTACTAGCCCAAATCGGGTCTAGCAACAATCGTTCACGCTATAGTGCAGGTTCCTGATTGCAAATAAACTAACTAGCGATGAAGGCTTACCTGGAATCCAACGCTGTCGCTCGTAGAGAAAGTGGCACTCCCGTTCCTTAGCTCTGGCAGATCACAATCCTCACGATCTCCATGACCGGACACCTGCACACGCAAGAAACAAAACAAACGCAAGCGTAAAATCCACTATATGCAACTATATGTCAGTCAGAGAAGACATAACTCATCATCGTAATCAACAACAAGAGTGGAACCATAACCAATAGTCGCTTATCATTAATCAATCAAAGAAGAATACAACCATAGCCCTGACGCTGAATTCTCCTTCGGAGGGTCGCCAGTGGAACACGTCTTGAAAAATCCTGTCGGGAATGGGACAAACCTCTCTCTTCGGATGCCTCGACAATAATCCCCTTGCTTGGATTTGGCCTTAAGGGAATGAATCAAGGCTCTTGCAGCATAAGGCTCTGATGGCTCTTGGGAACTTGGAGACTAGCTTGCAAAGGGAATGAGCAAGCTTATATAGATGGTGGAAGAGGAGTTGGGATCCCTACAATCATGGGATTGGCCCTATCCTCAAGGAAGCTTCCATGAGAGGTGGAAAACCACTTCGTCTACATGGAGATCCAGAGCCAAACCACCCAACTCAAATTAGATACCAGTTTATGAATTGGTTAGGACGAAACTTCCGCCATTTATTTTTAAAAAACACTCCTTAAATTGGCTGGCGCGAGTGCGACTCTGGGACAGAGCACCAATTGGCATGACCTCTTTGAAGGATTTTCCCCATTGGCACGGGTACTGAACTGTCTGCCCACGCCAATGCAAAAAGGGCCATTTTTAGGGTTTTTTACAAGGAGATGTCTTTAGGGCAATGAAAGCTCTTGTTCAGAGGGAATGTTTAGTATGGTTTCAAGCAGACACCGTCTCAGCGTCAATGAGCCCTCCAATTGTGCGGGATGGGGAATCGTAGGGATGGTGAAAAATTGCTGTGTAACAACATCAAACGTCAAATATCAACCAATACGTTCGGGTCCCACAACATATCTTACTTGGTTAAACTCCACGCATCTTCATGAGGCAAGTGCCATTGATCTTCGATGTCACCCAATCGAATGACAATCACGTTTTTTTTCAACCTGAGCTTTAACACACAAATAAAACGTGAAATGGGTAGTATTTAAATACCACCATTAATCACGTGTCAAGTGCCAAATACTATCGCTTTTTTTTCACAAAATCCACTTACCATTTATAAGCTATGCAAAACCCATAGTTTTGTGCTCAAAACCGCCATTACTGTTTAAGGCTTCTGATTCCTCTTTAGCTCGAGGTTCCGCCCAACTCTTCAACATCTTATTATAATTAAACTCCGCCCTCGTTCTTGCTTATTATTTCTTCACATGGTTCCATTGACCCACAGTTCTAATGCCTTTGGCTCCAACTGAATGTATTCTCAATCCTCCATTTGGCTGATAGCTCCACTACTTTGACTCAAGGTTTGATCTCTACATCTTCAAGTTTCCATTTCACCAGCCAGATTCCTTGGAATTCATTGTTACTTCTCGTTCGAAGACTGCGCCTTTCTCCTTATTGACGTGAACCAATATATCAAACCAGGTTCGATGAACAGAAAATTAATCCTCTGTTACAGTTCCATTAAAAAATTCATTTTCCTCCAAACTGACACTGGCTCGAACCCACTGTTTGATCGGAATATTATCCATCAACACAAATCTATTGCAGGTTTCTCAAACCCCGATTGTTTAATTGGGACTGCATCTTATGCAATGATCCCAGTTCATATTTTTCACTCACACAAAGATTTTTAATGTCGATTTAACTTCATTGTGTCATCGATCCATTAGTGATCGATGACTGAAATTAATCAGTGCAATTTTATCTAATCGTATCAATTGTATATGAAGGATTACTAAATCAAACCCCAATTACATTTGAACCACAATATTGACATTAATTATGCCTCATCAGCCATCAATTTCTCCAATTGCACATATAATACATTAAAACCCAATTACAGGGTCTATCCACACAATTTTCAATCAATCAATCCACACAAAATTTTGAATCAATTTCTTCACTCATATATAAGAATTCAAATACAAAACCATTCACTTACAAAATTCTTGTTTTGACCAGATCTTCAATTCGATGGCCCTTCTACCTCACTACTCTGCCTCTCCAGATGTCAAGCTCTCTCTACTTAATACCCCTTAGGCTTATTTTTATACAAATTGATAATCAATCGATTCAGCTCCTTCAATGACTCAAAAAAACTCATGGATTTCCCAAAGTACTAAATTTAACCTAAATCCTTGACTCTTCACATTCCTAACTAATCAACTTCTCTCATGTTCTCCAATCACTTGGGAACATTTACAATTTCTCACTATATTTATTCAAAATACTAATAATTACATAATAAATTAGAAACATCAGACCCCCCTATGTCTATGAAAATACAAATTATTTTTTTGGAACCTAATGCCCCTGCATCACATGTAAAAGCAGAGAAATTCTAATGAATTCTCATTACGAGATGTTATGTGAAGAAGAAATAAGAGGACTCATAAAGATTTTTCCATTTTCTTGAGAAATCTTTGTAGTAGGGATGTCTTCATATCTCTTTATGGGTAATGCCTTGATTTGTGTCATGAACATGCATCTCCATCTTCCTTGACCTGGGTCATGCATACTTTCAATTTTTCATTTATATCATACTCTTGAAATTCATCTTAACTGCTTGAATCACTATCATATCTAGTACTACAACTGCATATTTCAGTATTCTTGGAGTTACAAGAGTCTACAATCATTAATGCTTATTATTATAAATTAGATAATTCATCTACTTATTATAATCAACGTCAGAAGTTTCTAAACTAGAAGAAAAACATCCTTCTTGTAAAAGGTGGACTTCTTCCCTTTTTTACAAAGAAATGAGATTGAGGACAATGGTTTGCATCATGTTCATTTGAGTTACACCTATGACAATAAAATAATTTTCTTTTTTCTTTCTATTTTCTGATATTTTTTATTATTTTTGTGCTAACAATTGTCTTCTAATTTTATTTGAAGCTTCACCTTGCAGGAATTTATTAGCAATATGGCATGTTTGTCCACAAAGCCAACATACTGCTCTTTTTAGAACCTACAATTTGTGAATTTTGAGTTTAATATCTTCTCGATAATAATAATGATTATTTTATCTTCTTCTGTATCTTTTTCCTATAGAACTATATCTTTTGGGATAAGACTTTCTTCTAACTTTGAATCTTTGAATTTTCTTCAAGGTTTTCTTGGCCTTTCTCATCCTTCTTATAGGATTATCTATATTTAACCCATATTTTTCACAGATGGACTTGTTGTTAGGTAGTCCAAACATTTTTTGTATTAACTTGCTAGCATTCATATTAGTGCATAATCTTACTAATGCACTAGTAATCAAGAATAAATATGTCCCCATGCATACAATTCATAGGCATTCTTAAATAATTCTTTTGTTTTCAAATAATCAAAAAAATTGATAGGAATAACAACCAAATAAACTTGTTTCCATAAAATATTCTTACTATCTTTGAACTCATAAATTCTTTGGGCCCATTCTTTATGAAATCCATCATAGTGTGACATCTTCTTGCATTTCATATTCATGAGTATTAGAGAATGTTTATCATATATTTTTTGCTCAGTTCCACATGAATTCTCTAAAATTTAAGTAGTAAGGGAACCTATAATATTATTCACACGGTGAACATCTTCATGGTAGACTACGTTGTCATTTTCATGTTTCATAACTTTTTTTTTTCCATTTTTTCTACCATAGTAAGAGAAGATTCCACTTCCCACCATCTGAACAGGGACCCAATGAAGCATTCAATAATTTATTTGCGTGCTTCTACTTCACTTTTCCCTTTCATGCACATGATATTATAGGAAACAAACATCCTATCCAAAACCTTCTCAATATGTCCAAGAAACATGTCATCAATGTTCCAGTCAGGATATGAATCGTCATCAAAGGTTTTAGATTTGGGGATTTTTCCCTTTTCTTATAGATGAGGTGTTTCTTCGGGGAACAATTTGAATAAACAAGGAGTGTTCTTCTTATTTTGAAGAATATTTAGTTTTTTTTGGTAAACAGAGCATGAAATCCTTTTATAGATTTCTGACTCTACAAGGAAAATACCTTCTAGTGGAGGTTATAATGAAGCTTTTTAGTTTTATAAAATTGGAAAAATTTATAAGAAAAAAACATCTGCTAAAACATTTGTTTGCAAGAGTGGAATTTTTAGCAGAGATTATAATGGAACTTCATCACAATTGAAAAAATATAGGCAGTTGGAGGTTTTAGCAGATGTTTTTTCTATGATGCACTTCATGGAAAAAGTCACACTGGTGTGCTACATATATAAAAGCACTGAGGTTGCATACTTAACTACAATAATCGATACGTTGATGGTAAATAACATCGGTTCTTGAAATTTCTATTGCATTGGTGCCCATATATCAAAAAAATCCCCGGGGCATTCTTTTAAGGAACGACATCGGGGAACGAAAAAATCTATTGCTGACCTGATGATTTTATTTAAACTCACAAGCGCGATGCATATGGTTTGCATAAATGCATCGGTGCACTAATGATATAAATGGATCGGTGTTGTTAATTTCAGCAATGCACCAAGGTTGGAAATAATATTTTGTAGGATCAGGGTGTTAGTTCTATGAAAGAACTAGTGCATTAATAATTACAATGAACTGGGGCGTTAATTGCAAACAATACCGGTGCTTGAAGACCTAAATGCCCTGGTGCTATTGTTTTCCGAAAAGGAACTCGCCATGCAAAAAATATGCAATCATAGTGTTTTTATATAATATACCGCACCGATGCATGCTTATGTTATGGACACATAGGTTTTTTCATGAGAATTTATCTTTTTTGGAAACATTGACCTATGACAGTGAAACTATTTTAATTTTTTAAATTCGTTATTCATCAAAAAATCAACATATATCTTATAAAAATATTCATATAAATTAAAATTTTATTAGTGCGTTTGTATATGATGTTTGGATTAATTTGTTATATTATAATATTTTACATCTCTTCATTATAATATTTAATCATCCATATATTTGATCAGTGGTGTAACATTTCTTTTCATAGCGACATTTTTTTTTTCTCAGTAAGTCTAATTCTATTAGTAAAACATAATATACAGCGATTACAAGGCCTTCATAGGCCAACAGTCAGCAAAATAGCAAGAAGTGAATCGCCCTCAAGGGGAAACCGGCTCTTAGATCATTTGAATGCTGCCTCAACAGAGGAAACCAGCCTTGACATGCAAAATTAGACAGGAACCGACCCGATAGAAGTTTTAAAGTTGTCTCGACAGAGTCATGCATCATGTACATATCAAAACTTATAGTGACTAGAAATAGGAAAAATTCATGGAAATTGAGCAGCGTTACATGGACCAGGACGTTGACGCTAGAGACCATAGTTGCCGGAGGGCGATTCTTCCTCAATTCTGCACCATCCAGCATTCTTGTCGTCGTGGCTCGGACCGCTTTGAGGTACCTGAACGTCCGCCTCACAACCAGCAACCTGCAAACCAGCTTCCTGAGGAACATTTGAGCAACTTTCTCCAGCATTGTGGGTGATGTGTTTGCCCACGGCTTGAGGGAAATATGAGGAAGACGGGAGTGCTTGCGGTTGAACAGGGAAAAGAGCAGGGGGGGGATCCGAGGGGGCCCCATGAATTTCTTTAAACGACACAGTGATGGTAGAGATAACCAGGGGTCGATTGGACTCGCAGCGGTAATGAAAAATAACAGTGGAGGGGCTATGGAGAGTGGCGGAAACAGCTGGGCGGGGTGCCATAGGTGGCCTGGAGTCGGCATAACCTCGCAGAGGGGAGGAGGTTGAGCACCTACCACGACGAGAACGCGCAGGGGGAGAGCGTCTCCGTAAGCTGTCCGAGGAGGATGAAGGAGAGCTGGAGGAGGGAGAGCGGTGTCTGCTGGAGACTCGGCTCCGGGCACTGCCTCAGCGACACCGTAGTCTATGCCGAAGTCTTGGCATGGCGACGCAACTGCGAGGAGGAGAAATCGGGCAGACAGGAGACAGCAAGGGAAAGGAAGGGTCCAAGAAGCCAGGCAAAGAAACTGAGAGAAGTGGGCAAAATGGACTGTGAGACTAATGTAAATCAGGAAGTAAATTGAAACAACAACCTAAATGGCATCTTCGACCCACGGAGGTGCGTCGGCTTGACAGGTCGGCATCCTGAGAGCACCGGGAAGCCACTGGCCTGAAGAGCATCGGCATGAACATGAAAAGCTACAAATTGCGAATAACCTGCACCAGGAACCCAAACACTGAATTGCGTAATGGGGACGATGAGCCAAGCCAAGTCGAGTTATGAAGCGGGTACTCATGGCCACCCCCCTGGCATAAATGCCGCGGAGTGTGACGGCGTTGGAAGGGGCGCTTGACAGTGTAACATAAATGAGGCATAAGTGCTGGCTGCAGGTGGCCAGGTGGGCAAGCCATGCGCTGCATTCCTCGGTTATGCCCATCACATCGAAGTTAAACACCCGCATCCGGGTCATTTCATAGCGACATTGATAAATACAAACGTAACAAAGTAAAATGTATTTTACTATATGTCATTAAGAGCATCTTTGTCATACAAAATGGGTTTTATATTGGTAACCCCTTATCTTTAAAATAGGACGCTATTTCAATTACATTAAACAAAATGTCTGATTTTCACAGACAATTATTTCAAAAAATACTATAGGTTGCATTGATATCCAAATAGATCATCATTATTTGTTGGAACTGTTGTCAGTGCTCGAGATAATTCTATGACTTGGGTTATTTGGACGAATGTTTTGTTGATTGCATTGATTTTTTTCGTCCTCTTGATCTTGTTCCATCTGTAAACATAAAAAAAAAGTGTAATGAATGCATCTATATAGCTGAGAATAATGAAAATTAAAATAAATAATATACACAGATGTAAATCGAATAACAATATACCATAGAAATAAGTGACTCATAAACTATATACATGGTTTCAAAACCAAGTCTCATGCCTTGTTGCAATGAGTCTTCTACTCGTGTAATTCCATAATTTTTTTCCTACATGTTTTAAACCCCATTATAAATCATAGATATAATATAAAGGATTTTTTTGTTCTATTAATTATAAACTTAGAGAAAAAACAACATAGATACTTACAAATTCTATAATTAATTTTTGATATGCCAACATATATTCACAACCCATATTTAAACCAATGCCAATCAATTCTTTCGATCGCTCTTCTTTCTATGTTAACACCTATTTGAAGACATTCAAGGATGGTTGTTGTAAAAGAACTTAAAATATACAAAAATGAAACCTTGAGTTGTTATAAGGAAATATTAACAATCACAAACTTTCATCTTCCTTGTCATCCTGTTTTATGTGTTGAATGAGTTCTATTTTGTTTTCTTTTCTGCAAGAAAATATTTGAAAATTAATATTTAATGCTAAATTATTTTTTTATATGTAAAAATTCAATCATCATTACATATATTTGAAGCACAATGTTGTTGTGGTGGCTCCTAACATAGTTACCGATCAAATGGGAACCATTACGTCAAAACAAGAACTCTAGCCCAAAAAAACTCAAAAAACATGAAAAAACAACCCAAAAATGAAAAGTGTGTCTTTGAGAACAAATTATTTTTTTAGAGCCAAATTTCAACATTATTTTAAATTATGCTAAAAACCAAATTTTTTCTTGAAAAAAAAATTGAAAAAACACCTTTGAAACAAAAAATGTTCATGGTCGAATAACATCGCCAATTTTTTTGTGTGCAAAAAACAACAGGAAAATGAAAAGTGTTGATCTTGGAATAACGTCGTCAATTTTTTGTGTGCAAAAAACACCTTGAAAAGGGAAAGTGTTAATGTTGGAATAATGTCTTTTTCTTTTTGGGCAAATTATCAACAGTTTTTAATAATGACATTAAAGATAAAATATCATGACTCTAAAAAAATTTAAAATTTAAATGATAAACATGACATTAAAGATAAAATATCAAGTCTTAAAATTCCAACGATTTGTAGGCATGGTATTAAAGATAATCTGTTAGCGTGTCTCTGAAAAGCCTTAAAATTCCAAGGATGACATTAAAGATAAAATATCACATTTATGAAAATAATTTTCCAATGATTTTTAGGCATGGTATTAAAGATAAAATATCACTTGTAAACAAAATTAAATTAAATTGAAAAAAAAAACAAAATTAACCCAAAACAAAACAAAAAATATATATTTATTTAAGTTATAATAATACTAACAATAATAAAACATTGCATAACTAAGAAAAATGATAAAATAAAATAATTAAAATAAAAAATAAAAAATAGTTAAAATTAAAATTATATATATATATATATATAACCTAATTAAAAAGAAAAAAGAAAATTTAACTAATATTTTAAATTAAAGAAAAAAATATATAAATATATGAAAAATACATTTTGAATAAAACAAAATAACAAAAGTCATGTTTAAAAAAAAAAAAATCAAATTAATTTAAAAATAAATAAATAAATATTAAAAGAACAAAAAAAATAAAAAAACAAAAAAAAAAAAATTAATTAAAAAACATGTACCCAGAGCTTCTCACTTTCACCCTCGTGGTCACGTCTCAGTCCCTGCCATTCCGGAATCAACCCTCGCCACCCTAGGGGCCCTAGGGCTTACACGTTGGGGGAGAACCACCCCCATCGCCTCGGGGGCCACATGGCTCGCAACTCGGGGGTGAATTGACCCCCTGCCACCTTAGGGGCCGGCAGGCCTCGCCGCCGACGACCGAGCCGTCAAGCCCCGTGACCCCTGTGGCGGTGGAGGAAATGCAATTTTTTTTTTTTTGTTTTATTATTATTATTTTTTTAATTTAAAAAAAAAGAATTATGTTTTTTTTTTAATTCTTTGAAAACGTATTTTTCATATATATATATATGTATATATATATATTTATTTTATTTTTAAAGTTTTAATGTTTTTTTTTTAATTTAAATTTTTATTACTGAAAAGACTAAAGTCATGATCATTAAATCCAAAAAAATCGCCCATGGTAGTTTCATGAATAATAGCTAGTGCTTATAATAGGTTTCTTCTTATAAGTATTTGGGCATTGACTTCCCTCATCATCTCAACTAGAAATATAGCATTAAGAAAAGTATTATTGGGGGTTGTAAAGCTTATTATGATCTTGAAAACAATTGTAAGTTGGTCGATATTTACATTTGGAGTAAAAAGAGGTACCTCTTTGAGACCCTTGTCATCCCTGTTGTCTTATACGAATGTGAAGTTTGGGGTTTCAGTGTATCCAGAGAGTCATGGAGGAAGATTGAGATGATTCAAAAGAAATTCGTAACCTGCAACCTTAAGATCAAGGGAAACACTCCCTATCCTATCCTCATGATCGAATCTTGTTTAGATATCTGATGTATAATAAGAAGCTTGAAAACATGGAATAAAAGGCTCCCTAAAATTTCTTCTAACTGTAGTCAAAACCCTCACCTTCGCCTCAAGCGTGGGTGTCATAAGGATGCCTAGTCATGGATCAACCATTGGGGTATTAAGGAGGAGCTCAGTATGGGAAGCAAAGATAATATCAAAAATACTATTACCTCCAAGTTTAAAGACAAGTTATAGGAGAATCAGGAGCTCGAGGGTAAGATGAAGCTAAGATACTATAAGGAAGTGATCAACCCCACCCTTGATAATCAGAATTATCTCTCTGTGTTGTCCAACAATAAGAAAAAAAATGGACTTCACTAAGATAAGAACTAATTCCCATGAGCTTCAGAGTGAGATCGAGCGGTGGCCTATTCCGAAGACCCTTTGGAACAATAGAATCTGTCATATTTGCGATTCTAAGTAGGTGGAAGATGAAAAGCACTTCCTTTTAGATTGCCCTACTCTTACTCATATTCTCTCTCAATTCCCTACCATCTGCCACACTTCCAGTCTTCTTGAACTATTAATCCAACCCACCTATAGTGATCTTGGAGCACTTATTTCCCTTCTCTTTGATCACAGAAACAAGATTTTGAAGAATCAAACTTATATTCTTTCTCCTTTCTTAAGGTTTGATAGACTGCATTGGTCTTAACAGACGGTAACCATCATCATCATCATTGTTTTAAAATTTTTATTTTAATGTTCTTTTTATTTTATTTATTTTATTATTATTTTTATTTTTAATTCTAATTATTTTATTTGATCATTTTCTTTAAATATGTTGGTTTTTTTTAACTTATAAAAAAAATTTGGGGTTTTTTTTTTTTTTTGAATTTTTCCCTTGTTTTTATTGATATTTTGAAATTTTTGTTTGTTTGTTTATTTATTTATTTTGTTTCAATTTTTTTTTATTTTTACAATTTATTTTTGTTTTTTTCACTTTTATTCGTTTTTTTTTCATTTTTCATTTTTTTTAATTTTATTTTTTTTGCCACAATTTTTTTATTTTAATTTTATGTTTTATTACCAAGATGAAAATCACCACTCTAAACAAAGAAGATTGATGTTGTATCAACACTTTTCAAAATTAGCATGAAAATCACTAACATTTTAAAACAAATGTTCATACTTGATAAATAAAAAACTTTAAAGTCCCAAAAAAATCACCATTTTTCTAAATCGACATGACATTTAAAAGAAAAAAAACCAAAGAAAATTTAAGGTTCCAAAAAAATGCTAAAAAAAGGGTTATTCTACATCACCACTTTTCAAATTCGACATGAAAATCATGCCATTTAAAATTGAAGTGCTAAAACTATGCTCCAAAAAAAAGGGATATTCTACATCACCACTTTTCAAAATCGGGTGTTTTTTTTTCTACCTCAAAAAAATGGGTGCTAGGTAATTTTCTCGTTTCATCGGTATCTGTGTTTCCTCCTGTGATGCAATTATGTCCATTTTTTTACCAAAGCTTTGTAGGCGTTTTTGTACATTTGTACTAGCATGTTTCACATATCAGCTTATTGATCCTTTGAGCTTTTCATAATATTCCTGAAAAAAATTAATAAACTATTTTTATATTGATATATGAAAATGAAATATAACAAAATTGATTTTAATAAATGAATGGTTTGTAGTAATATATACATATAATTCTAGAAAATAATTTGGATTAAGAATATTACCTTTCGAATGATTATTTTTTGCTGTTGTATGTTTTTTCTATTGCAATCCTGACATGTCTCATTGCCCATTGCTCTAGAGACACTTCCTGTAGTTTATATATAACTTGGTTCTTCGAATCATTGGATTTCCTTTTTTATTGTAAGTGGAAAGTATGTCTATTACATTCATTCCACTAGTTCCATTGTAATTTTGTAAAAAATTCCCCCTTTCATTAACCTCTAGCACCACTCTAGATGAGATAAGGACCAATTCATTGGCATTTACATGTTCTATAATTTTTCCTTTCTTAGAACAACATTGATCTTTTCCTTCCTCGTTGCTCCATGTAGAACATTAAAAATATATGAGTTAATAGATTATTTGAAACATGTTATCTAATATTCTTAACTATATTATTAATGAAAAAAATAACTCATATTGAATTTTATTTTTTCATTCGCCTAATTCATCCTTCTACAATTTTTCTATCAGACTTTTACACTCTTCTGCACTTAGATTAGAAATAATTGTATCAAACTTCTTCATTTTGTGGCTTTGCATGATGCACTGTTGGAGCAACCTCTCCTAGGGTACTTTCTGGGTTAATTTTGTATAAGTGTTGTTGCACGCACTACGTGCAGATGGTCAAAGGGGATTTGGGGAAGGTCCAAGTCCCTTAATTATTGTAAAGGGTTAAAGGGAAAACCATGAGTCTCAAACCATGGTTTGAGACCATGGTATGTGCATGTTTTTTATAATATAAATATGTAAGAGTCGAGTAAAGAAGAAGACAAGAAAATATTGGATCACTCTTTGGTTATGCGTCTTTGTTAGTTTGGGATTTTGTTTGGGTAGAAAGGCTCTTGTTGGTTGTGTGCGTAGTGACCTGAGTCTTGAGATGTGTGTGGACTCTGCTGTTGTGTGCACAGAAAGATATATTTTACTGAAGTGCTAATCTCTTAAAGTAGTCATTTTTGGTGAACTCAGACTCTTATGTGATTTACTAACTTATATTATCTATTATCTATTGTAGATCTGCATCTGTTCTATTTTTTCATATCTACTTCAGTGAATGGTTAATTGCATTTGTGCGCAAGTACTAGTCTATGTTAAATAATTGGATCTGAATGAAGTACAATTATCTATTGCGCACGAATTTATATCGAAGTATTCTATGATGATCTGTGAAAGGGTTAGATGTGTTCACCATTTGTGCAAATCTGTTATATTATCTGCCATAATTCTGATTAGATCTACCACATCAAAAGCTCCCTCGGGGTGTAGAAACCTGGTTTCAACACCTCCCCATACTGCTTTGGGTGAGACTTTGGTATGTGCAAGCAGATCACTTCCAAAAGGGCCAGTAGTTGGAGGGTTTTGTTGGTTTTGAAAATACTCTGAACCTAGGTCAGGACCCATTAAGCCAAAAAAAGGTTCAAAATGACTTGATGGTCCAGTAATTAAGAATGAACTTTGGGTCAAAGAGAAGAAATTCACAGAGATCAGAATGGCGGCACAAACCTTGGTGACAGCACAGAGGCTTGCCCGACTACATGAAGGCAAGGTCATTCAAACGGATATTGAGGACATGCGTCTACGTGAACAACTACTTGAGACATGGATGTAACATGGGTCAAGGAAGCCCTACAACTTTCATAGAACCTTAATAACACCCTGAAAAATCTTGTATCAGAATCAACGTAGCATCAACCTAGCAGTTGAGGGACCAATAACAACCAAGTTGGTGGATGAAGCATAGAGCACCACCGCGCAGAGCATCGAAGTCATAGTACCATTGAAGAGCTTTTTGGAAGCATTGAAAGCAAATATGAAGGCAATCACTCCACAATGACTTGGGGCAAGTCACAAGATTATGTTGGGGGCCTGTTGGAGCAAGGTCCCCTAGGTACTTGTTGGGATAATTTTGTTTAAGTGTTGTTGTATGCGTTGTGCGCAGATGGTCAAAGGGTCTTTGGGGTGGGTCAAAGTCCCTTAATTATTATAAAGGGTTAAAGGGAAAACCATGAGTCTCAAACCATGGTTTGAGACCATGGTATGTGTGCATTTTTTATAATATAAATATGTAAGAGTCGAGTAAAGAAGAAGACAAGAAAATCCTGGATCAGTTTTGGTTATGTGTCTTTGCTAGTTTGGGTTTTTGTCTGGGTAGAAAGGCTCGTGTTTGTTGTGTGTGTAGAGACCTAAGTCCCGAGTTGTGTGAACACTCTGTTGTTGTGTGCGTAGAAAGATAAATTGTACTAAACCACTAATCTTTTAATAAAGAAGGCCTTTTGGCGAACTCAGACTCGTATGTGATTTACTGTCTTAGATTATCTGCTATATATTGTAGATGTGGATTTTTTCTATTGTTTCCTATTTACTTTAGTGAATGGTTAAGTTCATTTGTGCGCAAGTACTAGTCTATGTTAAATAATTAGATCTGAATGAAGTATAATTAGCTAGTGTGCGCGAAGTTATATCGTAGTATTCTACAATAATATGTGAAAGGGTTAGATCTGTTTACCATTGAATATGTGTGTGATAATTTGTTATATTATCTGCCATAATTCTGATTAGATATACCACTTCAAAAGCTCTCTCAAGGTGCAGAAAAATGGTTCCAACACCCCCCGATACTACTTCGGGTGAGACTTTGGTCTATGCAAGCATATCACTGCTGAAAGCGCCAATAATTGGAGGGTTTTGTTGGTTGCAAAAATACTCTAGACATGGGTCAGGACCCACTAAGCCAACATGCACACTAACAAATAATTATTAGTTAAACTTACATATAGTTCAAACATATTAATTTTGTAAAGAATTTACAAATAACTTTCCTTATATGCTTTTTTCAATGTGTTATCCTTGTGTTGATTAATATTTTTGCCATTTGACACCTTCTTGGACATTTTTTATCAATATGCAATATGTATCATTCAATATAAAAACCATTAAATAAATTTTATACCTAAATCAAATAATTTCTAGCCAAAAATAGCTTTGGTAATTGGTGCATTTATTTTAATAAACGCACCAATGCATTTGGGAAATTATACTCACCAGGAATTTAATTGTTCGACACCATTAGCGAAAATTATTATTTTTTAAATAATTTTAAACTATGACAGTGTGAACTGTAATGATAAACATCCCACAATGACTTAACAATGTTATTTGGTAAAGGCATATCAATGTGTTATATTATACCAGGAGCACTAATGAATAGACTCGACAAAATCGATAGGGTTATGTTGGCTTGAGGGATCCTGACCCAAGTTCAGAGTTTATCACACAACCAACAAACCTCCAACTATTGGACCTTTCAGCAATGACCTTCTTGTGTAGATCAAAGTCTCACCCGAAGCAGTATGGGGGGTGTTGGACCAGGTTTCCACACCCTGAGGAAGAAATTAATGTGGTGGCCCTAAACAGGTTTATAAGATAACCTATTATGGATTGGAAACAAGTGCACACATATACATAAAAATACTTGTCAGATCAGCTTGTCACAAATACAGATAATGCATATAACGGACGTATCACATACCAACTTTGTCGCATATATATATAATAACAGAATCATATCTTCGCAATGGGAAATAAATTAAGCAAATCTGCTCATGTACTTAACCATCAACATATACTCATGCATAAAGAATATATTTACTCGCACAGATATTATAAATCATAACAGAAGTAAAGTGATCTCAAAGAAATAATAGTGCATAGATATATGAAACATAACACAATTGCTTTGTCAAAAACAGTCTTTGTATTAGATTCAAAATAACTCAGTACGGTGAGAATTTCTCTTTACAATTACCCTTCTGTGCACACAGCTAGGACAAGGTCTCTGTGCACACATCCAACAAGGGCCTTTCTACCCAACTCAGAATTAAAAAAGGTATCACAGAAGCATAAACATACTTAGATCCAAAACATCATCTATTGACTCCCTTTTTTACTAAACTCAATCTATCTGTATTTATATTCATCCAACGTGCAGATACTATGGTATCAAACCATGGTTTGAGGCCCACAGTTTACCCTTACAACCCATTTACATAAAATAAGGACTTTAACCTACCCCAAAGCACCTTGACCTTTTCGCGCGGCGCAAAGTTCCAAAAATATATACAAAAAGTTACTCAAAATTTTCCCCACGGGACCCCGCTCCAATAGGCCCCTAAAAAAACTTGTGACTCATCCCAAGTCACTTTGGGGTCGACTCCTTCATATTTACTTGGAGCGCAGTGACAAGATTTTTTAGTGGTAGCACCACCTCAAGGCTCTACACAACAACTCCTTGCGCTTTAGTTACCAATTTTTTTGTAGTAGGCCCTTCAGTAGCAAGTTCAATACTTTGATGAGTCTATTGAAGGGTCTTCAATGCACCATCAAATGTTTGTGACAACTGTAGAGCCTCCTTGGCCGACAGTTTTATCATTGCTTCAAGAAATTGTTCTCTTCGACGCAGGTCCTCAATTTCTGCCTGAATTACTCGTCCCTCCTGTAGGTGAGCGAGGCATTGTGAAATCACAAGGGTCGGTGCTGCCATCCTAATATCAAAAAAAATTTCTCCTTGACGCGCAAATCATTGCGCAGCTATCGAACCATTCGGTCATTCTGAACCAAAGTCCATACACCCATGGCGTCGTCCAATAACTGACCGCATTGTGTCACTGTGGCATCAATGCTATCTGTAGCCTGTTTTACCTCTGCATCCTTATGAGATTTAACTTCTGTTGGGGTTTCTGGCTACAAATTCAACTGAAAATCGGCAATCTAGTGTTCAAATTTCACCCAAAAATTTTTGACTTTAGCACATGAGGCCTTCAGTGCAACGGCCAACCCTTCTAACTTATCTACTAGGGAAAGTGTAGCGAGGACCATTGGCACGCTACTATAGACTTGGTTGATCTTGTCTTTGAGTGTAGTGCACTGAGCCTCTACTGCTTTACATGCTTCTTTGGCACTCTGGTACTTCTTCTGAAGGTCTACCATGTGTTTTTGTGCTTCAGTAATGTCACGGTAGGCGAGGGCTTCACGAAACTATAGCTCATCAATGATCATGTTGTGGACCATATGTAATTTCCCTACAGGTAACACAATCAAATAAATATTTATTCAACTTGAATGCATTGTTTATGGATCTGAACCAAGCGGGCTTCTCCTGCTGAGTGAAAAAATATTGTGATGGGTTGTGCGCTAACAGTAGACACGCAACTTGTAACTAGCTTGCTTATGTAATTCTCACTTCAATTAGGCTTGCTTGAACTTTCAACTTTTGGATGAAAATATGCACCCTATCGAGTGCAGAATTGTACTGTGCTTCTAGATCCGTCCACATATCCTAATTTTTTGTCGTGATTGTGTTGGCTATCTCGTTGAAATCATCCTCGATCAGTGTCAGTTCTTCTTTTCTAGTGGCTTTGGATCTTTTGCGCTTCTTCCTTGATCCTCCTGTGGCCTAAGAATTGTGATTTTTCCCTTGGAAGTATTTACTTCCACTTTTTCCTCAGTTTTCTTAGGCTCAACACCATTTTCTCAGGTGCAGTGTTGGTTTCAAGGTCAATTTTTTCACTGGTTGTATTTTGCGTGGGAACTTCTCCTGTGTTCTTCTCTATAGGTTGTGTACCAGTGCGAGGCTTGGTGGGAATCTTCAGAATAGAGGTATATGCACCCTATGTGGTGCATAGCTCTAGCCAAGTGGGAAACCACCGCAGGGTGATGCGAAAAAGACCATCCTCAGTGATGATATACGACAATGCGTACAAAATTCCTTCAACAACGCCCTTTGCACATATGTGATTGTTGTGGAATGTGGCCTTAAAATCTGAAATCAACTTGTACTTATTGTACAAAGTTGAAGACATCCTCAGCTTGTACTGAATCTCCTAAAAGGAGGCATCAAACAATACCCAAAATATTTTTTTTTCCATGATGCATGCGAGGACAGAGGAACTCCACAGCATGGTGTATCATGTGACTTCACACATCTATGGCTCTATTTCAGGAAACTATGTTCCTTTGGGGTCATCCATCCAATTAGGGCTATCAGCAGTAGGAGCCAAGAATAATAGAAGTACTTACCCTCCTCTGGCGCTTTGCGCACATTCTCCAAAAATTACTTACACAAATATTGCACTCAATTATAGATAACTCCCTTCTCGCACTATCCTACAAATGCAATTACTTGCGTAGGGACTTCCTTGTGCCTACACTTCTGCATCATCTTGCAAGCCAAGATGAGCATCCCAAATTGGATGGTTGGGTCATTGATTTCACTGACTACAAAACCTATGTTGTGGCGCAACACCTACTAGGTCCTTGAATTTTTCTACCACCTTTTTTCTTGTGCTTTCCCTCTTAAATCACCCATGGGATCCGCGCCTTGATCAGGCAGGCCAATGATCCAATGGATCAATTCAGCATCTATGGGTATGCGCTCTCCCAAGCATAAGGATTCATCATGTACTATCACGAGAAATTGTCACAAACATATATCATTTATCAGGCTGCGCCCAAAATGTGAGACCTGCAATAAATTCAAAAGCCCTGCCTTGTGCATGTCCAAAACCCATTGTTTCAGCTCCACATGCACAAGGCCCCCATCATAGGGTATGTGATATAGATAGCGCTCAGGTGCAAGCTCTAGAAATTATTCAGCATCAGCGAGGTCCCGATCCTCCACATTCGGCTGTGACACTTTAGCGAACATATCGCCTTCAAGTGAGACATTCTCGGGAATTAAAGGCATGTTAATATAATACCACACTTTGTTAAGATACTTCGGGACCTTGACTAATGCCTTACGTGGTGTGACATAGGTCAGCAATCGCAATAATGGGGCCACTTCGACCACCTCCTCTTCCTCCATGATGGTCATAGGGAGCTCTGCCATGGGTTTCTTCTAGCGCTTAACCACAGTGGAGTGCAAATTTGGAGTATTCTCCCTAGGGGATTTACGAGTCCCTAGTGTCTCACCCTCAGTTTTTTTAGACGTAGGTGTCTCAGCTACCATCATAGTGGGATCATCTACAAGGCGCGTATCTATCACGCTGGGAAGGATAACATAACCTAGACCCCTACAATGAAACTCATTCTCAAATCCTTAATCCAGACCACACATAAACAATGAATAGTTTGCAGAAATCAGAGAGCTAAAGGTAGCCAATTCACACAGAAATAAAAGGGAACTAATGCAACCCCTTAGGTCATATGTATAGTTTTTGCACATCTTCAGCGGTCCCTTATGCATTAATCTGTATCTATAAATGAAAAAATGGTTTCAAATATAGTAAAATCCCCTCATCAAATGCAACCTAGACTCTCCATTAAAGGCTAATAAAACTGTATTTTCCATATATATTGTTCCAATAGCTAGATTTTGGCACCTCTACGACCCAACCAACCTCCTTGTGAAATATTGGTGTGCACGTCACACCTTTCTGTGCATATGCCAACCCTTCTACGGAGATCTAATACTCCGGCCATATAGTCATTTGGTGCACGCAGGGAGAGGGTCATCCTTGTATGGCTTCAATCAGCTTCCATTGACATACCCAGGAATATATTCTCTTCTCAGCGTGACCAGGCGCATTGCACCTCCATCAATGATATGGACCTAGCCAATGCATCTTGAATCTCCTTGGGTGGTGCACAAATTTTTTGTCATACAACAAGACCAAATCATCTTCCTTGAATGCCTTTTGTGTGATGTGCCTATCATGCCATGCCTTTTGGCACGCTTTTTGAACTTGCTGGTGGAAATTTTTGATAACATGATCCTCTTCAAGTGTGACCAACTACGACAACCATTCCTCCATAATATTTTCTTTTGCCATATTTGTGAATCATACGATGAGCAGGCTTGGAAAAATGTACTTCATCGACAACACGGCTTCTTTCCCATACACCATCATGAACGGTGTCCTACTAGTCAATGTTTTAGATGTGGTTCGATATGCCTAGAGAACTGCAGGTACGCGCTCATCCCAATCATTCCAATTAGCATTGAAAATATTTTTATGTGCAATCTCTAATATATTGTTGAAACATTCCACCTCACCATTCACCTATGGGTGATAGGGAGTGCTCTCTTGATGATGAATCCAGAATTCATCTGTTAATGATTCAATGGTTTCATTCACAAAGTGCGTACCTTGATCACTTATTAGAATCTTAGGGCATCCAAAGCAGGTCATAATATTCTCTAAGATGAAGTGTGTAACTATATCCATAGTACAATCCTTCAAGGGCTTAGCTTTTTCCCATTAGGTTACATAGTCAGTCGCAGTGATTATGTAACGTGCACTACTCTTCTTGCATGGAGGGTTAATAGGTCTAACAAATTCTATGGCCCATTTCTCAAGTGCTTGTAGTGACACATATGGATGCAAGGGCATCTCATATCTACGCGAGGGCTTTCTAATCCTTTGGCATACACCGCATGTGCGAAAATGCGCATAGGCATCATTGTGCAATGTGGGCCACCATAACCTAGCTCACAAAATGTTTTGTGTGTTTTCCTTCCCTGCATAGTGAACTCTAGTGACCCCTCCATGAGATTCATCTAATATGTCACATATTTCATACTCCAAAACATATATTCGTAGGACTTCGTCTGCACCCATCTTGTACAATTGGCCGGTAATAATAGCAAAGTCTATTGTGCACACCACAAGCTCTTTCTTTTGATGTACTGTATATTCCTCAGGTGTGCGTCCAATAGTCAGGAACTAAATAATATCAGAAAATGGTCATCAAATATCTTGATCACAAAAAATTGCGCACCTGGTAAACCATCCTCCAAGCTAGTAGGTTCTTCACCATTCTCAATGTGCGACAGATGGTATGGCCCAACATTCAGTCTGCCTGGTTTTATTTTTAGGGTTTGCTGGATTAGGCTCAAAGGTCTAGGGAACTAGGCCAAGGTTTCAAATGATCAGTTGTAGGGATAAGATGGGGAATCGTAGGTATGATAAGTGACATATTTGAGTTATCATTTTGGCATAAGATTGAAGTAGATAGGGGTCAAAATGAGCATAAGACTATGAATTCATTTATCAAAAGAAATGAGACATAAACATGGAAATATCATTAAAATAGAGCATATAAATGATCACGTTTGCTTAAAAACTCATGAGATAATCACATGAAAGCATGCTAATGGTAATAAAAAAATAAAAAAATATTCAATATGATGATAAAATAGAGGAAAAACACTGTCACTAAAGCATACCACAAGAATCCCAATATAATAGCTACAACTACCCGTATATTCCCTGCAAAAATATGATGTACACTAGCTCCAAGCCTTTTTCTAACTGATGGAAAACCCTTTCTTTGAGTTTAAAATCACTAAATATAGATGTCGAAAAATTTTTCCTCACTTGAAGGTCATATCCATCATCCTAGGAACTAATTACATCAACATCTCTAACCATACCAAAAACTAGGGAGGTTAGAAACCAATTCCCTTTTTACACTAACTGATTGAGTTTGAGTTTAAAAACATTAAATTACAGGAAAATCACCCTAGCCGTTACTAGAACACTTACTTAAATCATGTAAAATGATTTAGAGACAAATTACATCCATCAATAATTTGACTTTGACGAAGAAAAACTCGAAATCTGGCTTTCCCACAGAAGTGCACAGAAAAATAGGGGTAAAAGATGAACTGATATCTCTTTGACCATAAACCTTGTTACAAAAATAGAAGATTTTTTTGTAGATAAGGTTGATTTTTTGAAAAAACCTCACACGTTTTGGAAATTAATTTTCATTTGCTCCGAATCTGTGCCACACGAACATGGCTAAAACAGGAAAAACAGAGTGTTTTATTTTATGAAACAATAGGCCTATAAGGTGATTGAATATATCCCAAACCCTAACGTATATTTAGAACATGAGAGAGATTTTTTTCTAGGTATGTTATGAACATAAATCTCCTCCAGTGTTCAAAAATACTTTCCCATTGTTCAGAATCCAAGTTTGAAGTTGGTCACTAAAAACGCAACGAAATATGCAGAAGCACAACGTGGTCTTTGTGGAGCTTTTTTGGTGGCTTTTCTGCATCTTCAAGATAAAATAATAGGTTGTGAAGATATATTAGGATGTAAAATAGGACTATGAAGCATCAAAACTGAAAAAACCCATCTCCATGGCACCTAAAAATCCACTCTCCCAAGAAAAATCCAGAAGCACAACGTGGGGTCCAGAAAGGTGGCAAAAACATGAAATTTTGCATTTTTTTGCTTTTCCTTGAAAAATGTGAGTTGTCATGAAAAAAAAAGTACATATCCATTATTTAATATCCAATATATATCCACAAATGTGAATTTTACCTCAGTTGGATGCTCTGAGAAGAAGCGCGGCGTGAGCTTGATGCGCTTCTGTGCATCATAAATTTCCAAATTTGCCAAATTTGCCAAAAACTTCAAAACTTTCCACAAATTCCCAAAATTTCTTCAAATATATTTCTTTTTTCTTTATCAGTGATGGCTTAAACAAATGATTATGCATTCGCAATAAAATCAAGGTTATCTCTCTTTTCAAGCTTGATTAGGGTTTTCTTAAGATTCTTTTTCATATTCTTAACCCTAATTTTGCAAATAAAGTTTTTGGTGTAATAATGTATTGCCATGTGTCTGTGCATGTTAGTGTCTATATTTTCCTTCATCAAGGGCTTCTCCAAGTGTACATTCTATTGGTGTCCCGTGTTTTGATAGTTTGGCAAATCAAAAGACAAGGCAACATGAGAACCAATCTTTAGAGTCCCAAGATCTAGTCCTCCTGTTCTCAGAGTGGGATCTCTTGAATGTTTGTTTGCAAAGGTTTATATTGTGTGCTTCTAATATGGATTTTAGACTAGTTATTAAGTGCAGGTGTTTGCTTGTTTGATTGGTTGGATTGATACATCAGAACATGAAAGGCCTAGGAAAGATATATAGAATGAAGGAACATCTGGTTCATTGGGAAATGGAGTCAAAAAGAGTTCATAACATACTCATCAATGGATATGGGATATCAAAGGGCAAATATAACTTGGCCACAGGATCCTTTGGTTTTGGAATGAGATGGACATCAATGATTTGGAAAGAGAATTTTAATTCTCAACGAAGGGAACTTGAAAACATAACTTGAACAATAAAGAAATATTTGATAGACAGGGCTAACCATAAATTATATAAACATTCTTTAAGAAAATAATGACTTCAAGACAAATTTCAAAATGAAATCTAAGATTCGGGGAACACCCTATTTCCTCAAAGATTTTATTTCAAATGACTTAGAAAACATAAAAGATTCACTGATAATTGCAGTCATAGAAGAGGGAACACCTAATACATCTATGATTACAACTATAAAAGACCTTCAAAACAACTGTTCAAGCAATGACAAAGGGCAAGATCAAAACAAACCTCTTTGACTAACTTAAAACAATGGTACTTCAAAGGGATACTTCAATAAGAGCTTTCAAGTGATAGCAGACAAGCAGGGAGAACCATAAATCATGCTGAAATCAACTATTTGAGCTATTATAGAAATAAACAAGCATGAGGACTAAAGAGAGAGATTGAAGACTCTAAAATACCTCAGCAGAAGAAAACATAAAACAGTGAAGGATGAACAGGTCTAAGGTGCTTCCAGGAGTCATTTCTTAGCCTAAAACTTTCAACCTACTGTAGTAAGAAATTATGGAACAGAATGAAAACAAGAGAAAACATTAAACAGTTCAGAATACTTCACCAACAGCCAAGCTCATGGATCCAATGATAGAGCCTTCTCAGTAACAAGCATGCAACAACATCATCAGGGCTTCCAAGACTTCAATATCATCTTCAACTTCAACAGACTATGTATTATTTCAGAGAGTTTCAATATTACAACTAGTGATCAACCAACAACCAACCCCTCACTCATCTTCTTCAGAAGTATATATAGAAGAATGAGGAGGTGAGATTTGATAAAAGATCTCAAAAACTAATTAATACAGACTTAAATGGCTACTTGGCCTTTGGGGGCTCAATGAAGCAACTTACATAGGTGTCCTTTGTAAAAAATCATTTACATTAACTATTAGGTTTGCTGGAAAGAGTTTTGTTGACTTCAAGGTTTCTCATCATCCTTGAAATAAATTCTGTTGACAGCTACAATAAGTTCATTTGGTTGAAATAACTGTTCAGCTGTGTTGATGCCAAATATCTCTTGGTCTGGTAATAACTTCGACCTTCTTTTATTGCTTTGAGGCTATAGGTGGCTCTGCGGCAGCTGGAAGTTTTAATTAGTCCCTGATGTGGCAGTGTAGGCTCTCTATTTGAGGAAAGACTCATGACTTTCTTCAAACTGTGTTTAGTTGGGAGGATTAGGCTTTTAATAACCCATTTTTGGCCGTAATCCTCCACAAATCTGTCTTCAAACTTCCATGCTGGTGCGTTTTTTTCTTTCGATACTGATGTTCTTTGATTTGTAATTGTCTTTTTGTATTTGTTGGTGTGCAGGGCTGTGATATGGAATTAATTCCTCATGAAGCACCGATGAAACATGAAATTTGGATATTGCGAATGATTTTTGTATAAAAAATAGAAGGTGGGAGGATCGTCATCCCCTACTTTCGAATTTTCCTCAGACATAGTGGAAAAACCCTTTGAAACCTGCAAAATACGAAAAAGATTAGAAAATCCTGCATTTATAGGTTTATTGCTGCGGGAGGACATGTGGGGAGAGCATGGCCATTGGATGGCATCATCCAATGGTTGGGATTGATTAGAGGAGGTCAAAGGAGAGTGGAGGAGGAAATTAAATTGGGACCGTTGATCGCACAGAGATCAACAGCTGGGAGCGAGGGTGATTAATCAACATGAAAGCGTCAAAAAATAAAAAGGGAAGAAAGGCTTTAAAACCTTTGTTTCGTAATTTTTTTTATCAAAATCAGGATCGAGAACTGGGATGATCATGGGTTGTTGGATGAGATCAGCCTCAGACGATCAATGGTAGAGAACAGGCCTTTAAAAACCTTATAAAATATGCTCGGACATCAAAACTTTAATTAAACCATGTCGAATAAAAATCTCGGGTCCAGAAATGCTGACTAGATGAGAAAACACGGAGACTTGCCCCAATGGAAAACTACCACGTGGATGTTGATGTGGTGCTGGGACCATCGGCATGCTGTGGACGAGGGGACTAGGCGATGAAATATGAGCTGTCGATCTATAGATCAGATCGATGGTGGAGATCCTTTAAACGTCGCGTCGTACCCTGAGTTATTGGTCGGGCATCTTTGGTGAGCGATCGTCGTCTGATGGGCGGCCTCAGATCAGATGGTGGACGTCAATATCACGTCGGGTCCACGTCCTAACTATAACACACGATGGACGGTGGTTTCGTGAACAGTGGGCAGGACACGTGTCGGGTGGCGTATGGAATCGCTGCCGATCGGGAAAAAACCGCCCTCCACTGGAAAGCGGTGCGATGAATACCGCACGGTTTTTGAAATGGTGAGTGGATGGCAGGGACCACTAGGGAGATGGATTCCGCGTCGACCGATATTCAAATCAGAACGACGGTGCAGAGCGATTCAAATTTCGCATCGGCGGTAAAATTTAGGATATGAAAAAACCCAAAGTTTTTTAATATAATACAAAGTTTGAATATTTTTCGGGGGCAGGATATAAATAGAAAATGGTTAGGTGCCCGTCTGCGGGGCCATGGGCACATGGAAGAGAAGGGTTAAAGACTTAAGCCCGAGGGAGCTTAAGTCATGAAAAATGTATTTTTATGGAGTTTTCAAAGGATTTGAGGGTTTCGATAAGGCAAGAAGGAGTCTTGAAACCTTATCAAAGAGATTTTTGATGAAGGGGAAAAGGGAAAAAACATGAAAATGAGGGATTTCATGGGGGATGAAGGGTAAAATGAGGTTAGTTAGAAAGGGAAAAAGAAAGGGAAAAAGGAATTTGCAACAGTATTTTGTCTTGGAAATCAACAAGATTTCTGAGTTGAAAAGGGGAAAAGCAGTGACGATTATCCAAAGGATAGGAGTTTATCGAAAGACTTTAAGCATCAAAAATTTTGGCAATGAAATTGTTTCTTGAAGGCTAATCAACATCATTTAGCAACCACCTGATATGACAAAATTTATGGGTGGATAACAATGGCTCCACTTGGGGATGATGCCTTTTTTGAAGGCATCAATAATTTCAGACTTGCATTCTCTGGGAGGCTGATCAGTTGCCTCATCCATTGGGTTGCCTTCATTTCTGTGGATGATATTTATTTGCTCTGAAAACATATTAGAGACCATAAAAGTAATGAATCTTTCATCAATAAGTTGTCTACCTACCCAATCCTACTGATCTAACATTTTTTCTTCATTAGAGTGCACTTGGAATGGCAAACTCTTTTCACAACTTTTTATTCTTTTGAAAGCATAAAACTAATCTAATTCTACTCCTTATTTCTCCCTGAACTCAGATTAATCAGTTGAGTTCAGATGCTTCTCTACCTATTCTACCATTTGTTGGGATTAAACTGTCCAACAGATTTTTATTCTCTAAATTCTAAAACAGAAATTTAAAAATAGTCAAGTCAAGATTAAGTTATTTGACTTGCTATGATCTATGGCATAAAAACAAGCTGCACATAGACATTTATTTTGCAGAAAATTTAAAACAAAATGGAAGGCTTAGGGTCTGAAAGTTCAAAGTAATGCCTTCTCTTTTTACAGCTCTATTTTGAATTTTTTTTGAGCTGTCTTTCCTTTGCTAACTAGTTCAAATTTTAAGTTGTTCAGAACCAGATTTTACATCTTTTGATTCAGAATTTGAAACATTTTTTTAAGTCATTTTCTCTTTGAAACTTAGGTTCAAATTTTGAGCATATTTGAACCTTTAATTTCTATCCTAAACTATCTACTAATAAGCCAAGGTTAAACAGTTTGGAAAATCGAATTCACTATCCTACTAGTAGAAAAATTTAAAACAAATTAGTCAAGCTTAAGCTATTTTACTGATTAGAAGTGTGTTTTCAGGAGTGGCATTTAGGCTTGCACACTTTCATATTTGTTTCTCTTTTTTGGTATGGAGCTATACCTTTCTTTTTTTCACAATCTACCCTCTTTTCTTTCTTTCTCTGTTTTTGTATTTTTGATTTTCATAATTTTGAATGCAATGTTAAGACTATGATATTTACAATGGTAGAATAAAATGCTTTAAAACTTATGACTCTTGGCAGAAGTAATGCTTGAGCATTCTGCCATTGACAGGACCTCCATACAGACCTTCTCCATTCAATTCCTTCAGGAAAAATGCATTGTGACCCTTCTCAGCATGAATAATATAGGGCCCCTTCCACAAGTTCTCAAACTTTCCATGTTTTCCCTTCTCTTCTCTCCTCGAATCCCACTTAAGAACAATATTTCCAACTTGGAAATTGTTTGCCTTAGTCCTTTTGTCAAATATCTTCTTCATATTTTCTTGGACCAACTGTGTTCTCTCATAAAATTCTTCTCTGGTCTACTGTAAATGGATTGTTTGGTTGATTCTTCTCTGCATATCATTCTCTTCAATCTGTACTTCTTGAAGGATTTTTATGACTGTAACTCCCAATGAGGTAGGAAAAACTGCATCCATGCCATAAACTAACTGATAGGGGGACATATTTATTGATTTCTTTGTAGTTAACCTATCTGCCCACAAGGCATGAACCAACTTACTGTGCCATGATTTTTGATTCTGTTCCAACAGTTTCTTAATGATATTGATAAGGCTTTTGTTGGAAGATTTAGCTAATCCATTTCCTTGGGGATAGTAAGAAGTGGAATGGCCCAAGGTTATGTGGTATTTGTAACAGAAATCTACCATCTTCTTAGATTTAAAAGCAACAGCATTGTCTGTTATGATTTTTCTGGGACAACCAAATCTGGATAGGATATTTGTTTCAAGGAACTTGATAATGACAGAGTCATTAACATTTCTGGAGGGTATAGCTTCTATCCACTTGGTAAATAAGTCAGTGGTTGTTAGGATCCACTTATGTTGAGCTGAGGAGGATGGATGAATTTCCCCAATGAAGTCTAAACCCCATTATTTAAAAGGTGCCTCAACTCTGATAGGATGTAAGGGTAAGGGAAGGAGTTTTCTTTTGCCATAAAAAATTTGACACTTATGGCAAGACATGACCAACTTTTGAGTGTCTGGGAAAAGGGTAGGCCAATAGTAACCAGATCTAAGAATTTTGTTTGTTGTGGCCTTCCAGTAGATGTGTCCTCCACATTCTCCATCATGCAATTCATGCATGATTTTTCTTGCATCATCTTCAAGTAAACATTTAAGCAAAATTCCAATAGCATTTTTCCAATATAATACTCCATCTAAGATACAAAAACTCAAAGCCTTTTGTTTCAAAAATATAGCTTTAGTTTTGGAAAAAGAAGTAGGGGCATTTAACTATAAAAGCACATAAATAATGTCAACATACCAAGGAGAATTCAGAAATGTTTCTTCAATAAAAGGAGCAGTGAATTCTTCTATTTCTTCCAACATATCTACCATATTCATGTTAAGTGCTTGGAAGTTAGACTCAACCATAATTTTTGCTAATCCTTGCCCTTTAACTAGTTTCGTGGGCCTAATTTCTAAGTCATATTCAAGAATAGTTGCAATCCATTTTCCCCTTTTACCATCAAGGTCTTGACTTAGAATTTCCTTGAGAACAGTATGTGGAACAAAAGCAATTATGTGAGAGTGTAAAATATAGACCCTAAAGTCTTTTAATGCTTTCACTAATGCTAAGGCTTGCTTCTCCATGATGTTATATTTGAGAGGAGCATCTCTCAAGGCCCTACTAAAGAAATATATTGGTTGTTCTTGCCCCAAATCATTCTTTTGAAGTAAAACTGCAGCTATTGTATGTTCAGATGCAAAGGAAAAGATATAGAAATCTTTGGTAAAATCTGGACTAATCAGGACTGGTGCTTGAGTAAGAGCTTGTTTGACCAGTTCGAATGATTGTTTAGCTGGTAAAGTCCATTTTACACCTACATCTTTCTTAAGCATGTTTGTAATGTTTTTTAATAGCTCAGCAAGGTTGGGGATGAACCTCCTCAGAAAATTAATCTTTCCAATGAAAGATTGCAACTCTTTGAGGCTTCTTGGATGGCTGATTTGTAATATGCCATCTATCCTTGTAGGGTCTATTTTGATTCCCTCTTCTGAAATTATATGGCCAAGAAGTTTACCTTCTTGGAGACCAAAGAGTTTTTTCTTGGGATTCAATGACAAGCCAAATTTCCTACACTTCTCAAAAACTTTTCTTTAAGTGAATCAAATGTTCCTCATCAGTTTTTGAGAAAATGTTTATGTCATCAAGGTAAATGATTATGAAATAGCCAATATCTTTAGAGAAGTCATGGCCTTTTAGAAGGTGGCCCCTACATTCATCAATCTGAAAGGCATTTTGACATACATAAAGGTGCCCCAAGGTGTGGTAAAAGCAGTTTTTATTTGATCACTTGGGAGTACTAACACCTGGTTGTAACCTGAGAACCCATCTAAGAGGGATATCCTTTTAGACCCAACTACCCTTTGGAGTATATGGTCCATCTTGGGTAAAGGGTAGTTGTGTTTTAAAGAGGCGCTGTTTAAATTTCTGAAGTCAATACAGAGCCTGATTTCCCTTGTTTTCTTTCTAACAGAAACTAAGTTTCATACCCACTTTGAAAATCTAATGGGTACTATGATTCCAGCATCATGCATTTTTTCAATCTCTGCCTTAATTAGAGGTAATAAGAGAGGATTTATTCTCCTTATTTTTTGTTTGAAAGGCTTTCGATTTTCCTTCAAAGGAATTTTATGCTGGATGATGCTGGTATCGTATGATTTTAGGTCTTTGTATCCCCAAGAAAAAACATCTTTAAACTCTGTGAACAGCTCTATGTACTGCAATTTTATGGGAGCTGGGAGAGTGCTGGACAGTTTGATCATCTTGGGTTCTGCTAGACTGCCTATGTTATGCTCTTCTACATTTGTTTCCACAGGCTCCATTCTTGGTTCTTTGGCTACATCGTTAAAATAAAAAAGGTGTTCCAAACGTGCTATACCTCTTGGAATTTTATCATTTTTGCATTGTAAAACTTCCAAGTCTTCTTGGTCTGCATTATCAGTTATCTTTGCTTCAAAATGATTCTCACAATGATTTATATCAGCAGAATATGTCATTTCGAGTTCTGGGATTTGTTCAATATACAAACAATTTTCTTTATGGCTGGTTTCCGATATCGGTATGCTGAAATCGCTTTCTAACTTCAAGAAATCCTCTATGTGTTTGTCATATCCAAACACTTGCCAGTGATCTTTGTTATCAGGCACAGTGGGCCGATGTTTTACCTTTACATGGATTTTTTCATTTAACTCCGGTATTTGGCAGTTGTTGGCATTGAAGGTGAGTTCATTTTCTAGATGATTCAGTTCTCTTGGAATGAAAATAAGTTCATACTTTTCAAAGGTTTTCAATAGATCAAGGGCAATGTTTCGATATTCCCTAAGCCTCGGATTTTTAGCTGAGTATTCTCCTTTTATTTGTTTTATGATAAGTTTAGAATCTCCTAAGATTGATATCCTCTGGGCTTCTAATTTTTTAAGCAGTTGTAAGCCTAGGAGAAGTGCTTCATACTCAGAAACATTGTTAGTGCATGGGAAATCCAATTTGTATGAAAAACTTTGTTTTGTATTTTGAATCCACACACCTGCTCCTGCACTTGTTTTATTACAATATCCATCAAAGTTTATTTTTCAAAGTATGTCATCCTTGTTTTCATTCTCTCGTTGCTGTTGATTTTCAATGTTTTGAATTTGATTAAAGGGAAAATTTGATTATTATGGTGAACTGATTGGGTCCATGTTTTCCTTATCTTGTTGAGTGATTTCAACTTAATTACATAAGATAAAGGAATCTAAACTTGATTGAATAGAATAGATTGGAGAGTTGTTTGGTTTGTCTATATTGCTCACCATGTATTTCATGTGAGATTCCCTGTATAGTCTTCTGTTTTGATAAAAATGGGAATGGTGGCATAATACATGTCCATTTGAAGGCTTCCCTGAATTTTGGCCCCCCAAGATCTTGATAAGAGCATGCCATACTTAGGGGGAATATCAGCTACAACTATTTCCATGACTAAACTCTTAGCAGGGATTTGGGATAAGTTTACACACAAATCTTTGATTAAACCCAAAAATTTGACTCTGCTTGAGTCAAAGGAATACAAATATTTGTATGGTTTAGTAATTTCTAAGCCTAAGCTTTCCATCACTACCTTGGGCATTAGATTGTGTGAAGCTCCAGAGTCTAACATAGCATTGTGTAAAATTTTCTCATGTATGTTCAAGCTAACATAGAAAGGAGGGACAACCCCTTCTTGGTATTTTCCTTCAACCTCTAGACCAAACAACAACTCTGGTTTGTCATCTGTCAAGTTTAAGGTGTTAGTATCACTTCCTAAGTTCAAATCTTTCAAAACTTGGTTTTTGTACACCTCTTGGGTTACTAGTTCAACTAAGGGGATGGTGATTTTTATTTTAGAAATCTCTCCCTCAAGGATGAAAGGAATAATTGACTTATTAATATTTACATATGTTTTTTCAATTGAATTCTATTCAACAACTTTGATTTGTTGAACCTTGTTTGGACTGGTAATTGGGACAATTTTATTAGGACCACTAACTAAAGTGCTAGGGGTACTTTGTTCAACATTTGGCTGGACACTTTTGTCTTTGTTTAAGTCTGGTTTCTTGGCCAAAATGTTGGTTTTCTCTGCTGTCTTTTTGGGCTGGTTTTCTGCGTTTTTCTTGATAGCAGTGCGAGTGTTCTTATCTTTTGAATTGTCTATGTTTCCCTTGCTCCTAAGATCATACTGTTTGTGTACCTCCATGATTGCATTTTCAAACCCCAATCTATAGTTATCAGAATATTCATAGGTGTTTGTACTTTGGTCAGAAAAGAAACTTTGTTCTTCCTGAGTGAGGAAAACATCATCCCCACTGTCTGATCCAATCAATTTTACATGAGACTCTTCCAACCTTTCCAACTCCCTATCTTCCTCATATTGATCTACATAGTTCTTTTGAAAGGGAGGTCTAATCTATTGGTCACTTTCTTTTTGCTTATCTTGACTGTTGTATCTTCTATAATCCTGATTTCTATTTCTATTTTGGTTATTTTGAGGTTCTCTTGGTGGCACTCTATCATCTAAGTTCATCTTTTCAAGCATCCTCTCCATCACCTTCACTAGGTTATCAATTTTTGTGTCATAGGTTGAGGGTGCGATATCATCTTTATAAGTTACCCTCTTCTCTGCTCTTAACCTATTTCTCTTCTCAATAATGTTTGCTTCGGCACTAACAACTCCTTTCTGCTTGTCTTCTAAGGTTAAGTAATCTCTCCCTCTTAATTCATAAGTCATTTCAGCATCAAGGCCTTCAGGATATCTTACTAAGGCCATGCCTTGGGGAGTTTTCATGTGAGGTGGAAGAGCATTGTAAACGTTGTTGAACCTAGTGGAGTAATCATGAACACTCTCCCCTTGATTTCTCTTAAGGCTGCTATATTCTACTAGTATTTGGAGAGGGTTCTTTTTGAGTTCCCACTTGTTGATAAATGTTTGATGCAAGGAAAGGAGATTATTTATGCTGTTAGGAGGTAAGTTTTTGAACCATTTCTTTACATATCCTCCTAAAATTTGAGTGAAGATCCTCATATTCACATTTTCTTCTTCTATCTCCATGTAATCAAATGCATCTTCCATCCTATCTACATGTTGTTGAGCTGTTGTGGACTCTTTTCTAGTGAAGTGAGGGATTTTGGATTGGTAATCATTTGGTAGGGGAAGCAGAGGTTGTGGTAACACTAATGGGGCATACCATGTTGCCATAGTTGGAAATAAGGGTGGATTTACAAGAGGTGGATTTGCAATAGGGAAGGTGGGTTGCAATGAAATGATTTGAGTGGTGGATGTTGGATGAATATATTGTTGAGCTGATCTTGGATGAGAGACACCTAAATTTAGAAGGAAATGTAAATCAGGTGGTGTGGTTTCTCTACTACCAGGATGTTCACTTTGCTGTGGGGACGAGAGTGAAAGCTCAGAGTCTATCTGAAATATATCATCAAGCGACCTAGTTCTAAAAGGATTTCTTAAGTCAACTTGTGATTGGTGTAGAGTTGCAAGATTTTTAGGAAGTGAATTAGCTCTCAAGGGTGATCTGAAAACAGTTGAAAATTTAATCTTAGGAAACTACCTAAGTATACTCTCAGGGTTGTCAACTATTTCTGGCGGGTTTGGGTCAGGGAAGGCTCTAGTATGAATCTTTCTAGGAGCCACTATGCTGTGTTTTTTGAACCTAGCTAAAATAAAAGTGTTGACCAAGTATGACAATATTTTTAAGAGGCTAAATGATCTCTTTAAAGGAAGAAAAATTTAATCCTAAAGCCTTCTAACTGAGTTCGTATGATGTTATAAAGATTATGGATCTTCCCAGTGGAGTCTAAAGGGCTGTTTTGTGGAGTCACCAGGTGGAAAGTTTTAGTTCTTTTGGAGGTAAAAGGGTTTATGGTCCACCACCAAGTTTATTATGAAGCCAAACTAAAATATTTTTGGGTTTTTCTGAGTTATTTTGGTCTTACAGGTTAAGAGAGTGTCTTAAAACTGATTTAACACTTAGCTAAGGTGTTTAATCATACAGAGTTCACTCTTATGGCTTGGTAACTGCTTCCTTCAAGGTTTGATAAGGTTTAATGAGAATCCTAAGGGTTACTTAGTTTATCACTGATTCAATTAAGTCCTATCATGATTACCATTGCTTGGTAGTGCTTGAGGGAGGTCACTTATGTTAGACTAGACAGTGAGTGTTTTGTTTTGAATATTTTACTCAGGGTCCCATTGTGATCGCCATTATGTTGGTGGCGAAGAGGTGGCTAATAATCATTGGATATTCTTGAAAATAAGGGATTTCTGGAGTCCTAAAGGGTACTTAGATTGTCGCTAACTCAGAAGGGTCCCACCGTGATCGCCATTACGTTGGTGTCCCTTGTTTTGATAGTTTGGCAAATTAAAAGACAAGGCAACATCAGAACCAATCTTTAGAGTCCCAGGATCTAGTCCTCCTGTTCTCAGAGAGGGATCTCTCGAATGTTTGCAAAGGTTTATCTTGTGTGCTTAGAATATGGATTTTAGACTAGTTATTACGTGCAGGTGTTTGTTTGTTTGTTTGGTTGGATTGATACAACAGAACATGAAAGGCCTATGAAAGATATATAGAATGAAGGAACATCTGGTTCATTGGGAAATGGAGTCAAAAAGAGGTCATAACATACTCATCAATGGATATGGGATATCAGAGGGAAAATCTAGCTTGGCCACAGGATCCTTTGGTTTTGGAATGAGATGGACATCAATGATTTGGAAAGAGAAGTTTAATTTTCAACGAAGGGAACTTGAAAACATAACTTGAACAATAAAGAAATATTTGATAGACAGGGCTAACCATAAATTCTACAAACATTCTTTAAGAAAATAATGACTTCAAGAAAACTTTCAAAATGAAATCTAAGATTCGAGGAACACCCTATTTCCTCAAATATTTTATTTCAAATGACCTAGAAAACATAAAAGATTCACTGATAATTGCAGTCATAGAAGAGGGAACACCTAATACATCTATGATTACAACTATAAAAGACCTTCAAAACAACTGTTCAAGCAATGAAAAAGGGCAAGATCGAAACAGATCTCTTTGACTAACTTAAAACAATGGTACTTCAAAGGGATACTTCAATAAGAGCTTTCAAGTGATAGTAGACCAGTAGGGAGAACCATAAATCATGCTGAAATCAACTATATTATAGAAATAACAAGCATGAGGACTAAAGAGAGAGATTGAAGACTCTAAAATACCTCAGTAGAATAAAACATAAAACATTGAAGGATGAACAGGTCTAACGTGCTTCCAGGAGTCATTTCTTAACCTAAAATTTTCAACCTACTGTAGCAAGAAATTATGGAACAAAATGAAAACAGGAGAAAACATTAAACAGTTCAAAATACTTCACCAACAGCCAATCTCATGGATCCAATGATAGATCCTTCTCAGTAAAAATCATGCAACAACATCATCAGGGCTTCCAAGACTTCAATATCATCTTCAACTTCAACAAACTATGAATTATTTCAGAGAGTTTCAGTATTACAACTAGTGATCAACCAAAAACCAACCCCTCACTCATCTTCTTTTGAAGTATACATAGAAGAATAAGGAGGTGAGATCTGATAACAGATCTCAAAAACTAATTAATACAGACTTAAATGGCTACTTGGCCTTTGGGGGCTCAATGAAGCAACTTACATAGGTGTCCTTTGTAAAAAATCATTTACATTAACTATTAGGTTTGCTGGAAAGAGTTTTGTTGACTTCAAGGTTTCTCATCATCCTTGAAATAACTTCTGCTGACAGCTACAATAAGTTCCTTTGGTTGAAATAACTGTTCAGCTGTGTTGATGCCAAATATCTCTTGGTCTAGTAATAACTTCGACCTTCTTTGATTGCTTTGAGGCTATAGGTGGCTCTGCGGTGGCTGGAAGTTTTAATTAGCCCCTGATGTGGCAGTGTAGGCTCTCTTTCTGAGGAAAGACTCACGACTTTCTTCAAACTGTGTTTAGTTGGGAGGATTAGGCTTTTAATAACCCATTGTTGGCCGTAATCCTCCACAAATATGTCTTCAAACTTCCGTGCTGGTGCGTTTTTTTCTTTCGATACTGATATTCTTTGAATTGTAATTGTCTTGTTGTATTTGTTGGTGTGCAGGGCTATGATATAGCATTAATGCCTCATGAAGCACCGATGAAACGTGAAATATGGTTTCTTGCGAATGATTTTTGTATAACAAATCAAAGGTGGGAGGATCATCATCCCCTACTTTCGAATTTTCCTCAGACATAGTGGAAAAACCCTTTGAACCCTACAAAATACGAAAAATATTAGAAAATCCTGCATTTATAGGTTTATTGCTGCGGGAGGACATGTGGGAAGAGCATGGCCATTGGATGGCATCATCAAACGGTCGGGATTAATTAGAGGAGGTCAAAGGAGAGCAGAGGAGGAAATTAAATTGGGACTGTTGATCGCGCAGAGATCAACGGCCAAGAGCGAGGGTGATTAATCAACGTGAAAGGGTCAAAAAATAAAAAGGGAAGAAAGGCTTTAAAACCTTTGTTTCGGACAAAAAATTATCAAAATCAGGATTGGGAACTGGGACGATCATGGGCTGTCGGATGAGATCGGCCTCAGACAATCAACGGCGGAGAACAAGCCTTTAAAAACCTTATAAAATATGCCTGGACATCAAAACTTTAATTAAACCATGCCAAATAAAAATCTTTGGTCCGAAAATGCTGACTCGACGAGAAAACATGGAGACCCACCCCAATGGAAAACTGCCACGTGGATGTTGATGTGGTTTTGGGACCACCGGCATGTTGTGGACGAGGGGACCAGGTGATGAAATATGAGCCATTGATCTGCAGATCAGATCGATAGCGGAGATCCTTTAAACGTCGTGTCGTACCCTGAGTTATCGATCGGGCATCTTTGGTGAGCAATCGCCGTCCAATGGGCGGCCTCAGATCAGATGGTGGACGTCAATATCGCGCCGGGTCCATGTCTGAACTATAACACGAGATGGACGGTAGTTTCGTGAACACTGGCCAGGACACGTGTCAGGCAGCGTATGGAATCGCTGCCGATCGGGAAAAAACTGGCCTCCGCTGGAAAGCGGTGCAATGAATACCGCACGGTTTTTGAAATGGTGAGTGGATGGTGGGGACCACCGAGGAGATGGATTCCGTGCTGACCGATCTTCAGATCAGATCGATGGTGTAGAGCGATTCAAATTTCGCACCGGCAATAAACTTTAGGATATGAAAAAACCCAAAGTTTTTTAATATAATAAAAAGTTTGAGTATTTTTCGGGGGCGGGATATAAATAGAAAATAGTTAGGCGCCCATCTACGGGGCCACGGGCGCATGGAAGAGAAGGGTTAAAGACTTAAGCCCGAGGGGGCTTAAGTCATGAACAATGTATTTTTATGGATTTTTCAAAGGATTTGAGGGTTTCGATAAGGCAAGAAGGAGTCTTGAAACCTTATCAAAGGGATTTTTGATGAAGGGGAAAAGGGAAAAAACATGAAAATGAGGGATTTCATGGGGGATGAAGGGGTAAAACGATGTTAGTTAGAAAGGGAAAAAGAAAGGGAAAAAGGAATTTTCAGCAGTATTTTGTCTTGGAAATCAGCAGGATTTCTGAGTTGAAAAGGGGAAAAGCAGTGATGATTATCCAAAGGATAGGAGTTTATTGAAAGACTTTAAGCATCATCAATTTTAGAAATTAAATTTTTTCTTGAAGGCTAATCAACATCATTTAGCCACCACCTGATATGAGAGAATTTATGGGTGGCTAACACATTCACCTTCTAAATCTCATAATTCCTTGTCCTCTTCAATAGATGTCATCAAAGTATCATCAATGGTGTCTAGGGTTTGAGATGAAGATGGTTTTTCTACTTTTTGTTCCTTCTTTCCATAGCCCTAGTGGTAGTCCTCTTAGACTTCTTGTATTTTTATTATTTAATAACCAAAATTATTTACAATAAACTGATTTGATGATCTATCACAAGGAATAATTACATGGCCATGATGATATTTTATGACCTTAAAAATGGAGGGAGTGGTAATGACCTAGACAACCAAGATAAGTCGAATTTTCTTTGAGAATTTTATTTGACAATATAACAATTTGACCTGCTGGTCCTATCAATCACATGGAAAGAGAAAATTTTATCACAGGTGACTTATAGACACTAACATTGGCTCCACTTGGGGATGGAAAATAATTCAAGAGGTGTTAATAAAACCATAGACCAGGTAACCTTCTTCATTGGGCCATGGAGTCACTGTAGCTACAATATTGAAACCGATTTCACATCAAACTGAAAGTTAAATTGTACAATGTTAACTGCAAAATCTACTGGAAGATGCTACTGAAAAATATGCTCATAACTTACCTTATTCATCACACTTTAGCTAGCATATTCATAACCTTATCACTCAAGTGATACGATATTTCCAGTGGAGTCCAAAAAAGAGATGGCCACTCACATAAATTATGCTCACATCCTCTGTAAGTAGAAAGAAAAATATACATGTAGGCAACTCAGAATGAAAATTGAAAGCAAGACTTATGCTGACAAACAAAAAAAATTCACCTTCTCCAATGCTTGCAAAAGACTGCCTAAGGGGTCTTGCAAATCATGAAGCATTACCTCTTTTTATGACTGCAACAAATCAAAAAAAAAATCTTCAAATGGAGGATCTAACAGGTTCACCACCTTTCTAGGAGCTCTTCATACCATGGGTTCAAATTTTCATCTGCAGCCTTGCTTTTTTGGAGCTTCAACTTAAAACTACCAGATAAGGCAACAGGAATTCCTGTGACCTTTGTGATTAATGCGATGAGATTGCTAATAGACAAGGAAACAATGTTGCTTGCTGAACTAAATCTCCCATACCCATATTTTTAGGCTCACAAAGAACCAAAGGAGGGCCACTTTGAATGCAAAACTGATCCAAATAAGTAGCCATAAAATAATATAAAGTCAACAAGGGCTACTGCAACTCATTGTATATGGGTTCCAATTCAACCACAGGCTTTTGAATCAATGATTGTGTTTTCAGATTGGGTGAGTTATCCATATAACAAAAAATAGGAATATCACATACAATAGGAGGTTGCTTCCAAGTTAAACTAGCTTCAAACTGCGTCTCTGCTTTGGTTGACTTATAATTTTCCTTTATCAAATCAAATGAAGCATAACATCAAGGTAAAGATTTATTGTAAACAAATTCATCACTCTCCTTGTGTTCTCTTTATAAGCTGCAATACTACTTACATGATTCAAAACTTTCATCAAATTTCTCCTTGTTGTCATAAACCACATGTGCAAGTTGATTGTCTTCCTTAAATTTCTTAATTTTAGCATCCTCTTGTTGAGTGCATAGTGTTGATTTATTTTCATGATTGTCTTAAAATGAAAAAATGAAACAATCAGTGTCCATATCATGATGATACAAAGAGCCAACCTCTCCTATTTCCACCAATTGTGCTTGGAAATGAGTTTTCTTCATTGCCTTCTAACAACAGGTTCATCTTGCAAGGAAAATATTTTCATTAATCTTTCCATATTTTCTATCACTACATCCAGCCTATGGTATGACAATGGAGAAATATTATGAACTGCTTCTCTCCTTTCAGCTTCTATTCTAGTCCTTTTTATGATCAAATTGGCCTCCACATCAACCACATATTTTTGCATGTCCTCCAAAGTAGCAAGATTCCTCTCTCTAAGCTGATAAGCAATCTCAGCTTCAAAACCATCTAGAAAATGCGACATGGCTAAACCTGGGGGAGTTTTTATATCTGCAGGTATGGCATTGTAAACTCTCTTTAAAGGCGTAGAAAATTCTTAGATTGACTCATCAGGATGTCTCTTTAGTTTCTTTTACTCATCCATGATCTAGAAACAGTTGACCATGACCTCCCATTTTTTAAGTAAAACATGTTCAAATTGCTGGAAAGAGGAAATACTTCTAGCTGCGAGACCTTTATACCATATTCTGAATTCTCCCCTAAGGGTTTGAGAAAACAACCTTAATTACGCATCCTCATAATCAACCTCCTCCAAATCCATCATATCAACAATTCTACTGACATGCTACTTGACTGAAATCTTATCTGCATTATCAAATTTGGGCATTATCTAAGCATAATTCGGTGGTAACTCATGCAAAGGGGATGACAGTTTTAATGGAGCATACCCGACAGAAAATATGACTAATGTTTGAGAGGAAACTATCTCAACTGGGTTATGATTGTCATCTAAATCTTGTTTAGGGTTACTATTACAACTAAGAGATGCACTTGTTGTTTCAATAGGATGACATAGAACTATGAAAGGGGGCTGATGTACTGTTTTGAAATTTAGATTGGAATTAAACATATAGGAAAAAATCTCTTTAATGTACTCCAGAACAAATAAGAAGCACTTGATACAACATAAAATTATATTCTACAAAGAATTCAAGTTTAAGTACCTGACTCTAACACATTGTTTTCATATCCTTATTTGATGAAGTTTGTCCTTCTGGATTGAGAATTCATCTTGATTTCCAGATCCTACTGCGAGTGGAGTCTGTGGATCATGTTGGAGTCACCAAGTGAATGTTTCAGCCTTCATATGTGTCCGACCATTGTCCACTTTCAGCAAATCAGATCTAAAATTTAATAATATTTCGCGGGGAATATGAAACTATTCGCCTCCCCGACAACAACGCCAAAATTTTTATCGCTCCTCAGTGTCCGAAGGCTGAGAAAGAAGACCGAAGGAGTTAACCTCAAACCAACTTTGCAATTCGTAGCTAGCCCTACCAAATCAGAGAGGGCTCTGTCTATAATCACATTGCCAATGAGGTTACTAGAGGGAAAAATAGATATTATGCTAGATATTTCATCTCACTAGGGTTTAATTTTTATGATTTCTTGGATCAAGCTCAAAGCTCTAGGGAACTAGGTTAGGGTTTCAAATGATCAGTTGCAGGGATAATATGGGGTAAGGTAGGTATGATCAATGACATATTTGAATTGTCATTGTGGTATAGGGTTGAAGTAGAGAGGGGTTTGTTACATAGAATTTTGTCACCGTCCTTGCAATCCCCATCCCGCACATTGGAAGACCATTTCTATAACTTATATGTAATGTCATGCCTTGCAAAAAGTGTCATTGCATCCCTTTCCATGAGGAGAACATTTCCTCTGTTGAATATTCCTTTAAAAGACCATCAAAAACATATGATTTTGGGTCGGCGCTGGTAGGCAGTTATGGCCTCATGCCAATAAGAGAAGTTAGCACTAGGCCCCGCCCAATTGGTGCTTTGTCTCAGTGGACTTCCCGCGCCGAGCTGTTTTTGGATTTTTTTTTAAATATAGAAGCAAAGTTTCCATTTCCAAGTACTTCATTAGCGGAGTGAGCATGGGTTGTTCGACTGAATAACGTCGAACATCTTCCTTTGGCTTCTTTTTCCCTACATTTGGGCAACCTCCCAAAAGATAAGGCCTCCCTTCCACCATTTGAGGGATCCCAACCTCCTCCTCCTCTTCGATAAATACATCTCTATCACATAGATGCAACTAGCTGAAAATTTTGGAGAATAGTTGAAACAGTCTGATATAGCTGGTGTGAGATAGAGCAAAGAGAAACCCTTGTCGAGAGAGAGTCTAGGCTTATTGCCTCGCCAGTTCCCATTCCCTTACGAATGCTTGAGATGCATTTCAACTGGACCCATTGAAGGAGGCTATGATGTCAAGGCTCATTTGGTTGTAATATCTTTCTTTCTATTAATTAATACATGACTGATGTTTTGGTTCCCGTCTTGCACTTGATATGATTAATCTTGTGTAATACGTTCAATTATCCTTGACCAATTAGATAGTTATGAATGAAAATATTGTTTTGTATGCTGCTATTATTCTCTGATCCTTATGCAGGCACCTAATTACCACCGATGAAGGATAGCAACATGTTGGGATGTGCTGGGATGAAGATCAGGAGACTTCTACCATAGCTACGAAAATTGTGTTGGAACAACGGTAAGACATCTATCCCAACTCAGTTTCATTCGTTAACTAGGAATCAACACATTAGCATGTCCTCTTGCTGCTAGACCCACCCTAGGGCTAGAGGGATCGCCTTTGTCTGTAGAGGGGATTTACGTACATAACAAGTTGGTGACTCTACTGGGGATCAATGTGTGTTTTTTGTCTCGTTGTTTGTCGAGTGTTTGGCTTGTCAAGTCGACTTTGGTCATTTCATCATTTTTCCATTTTGCTTGACTTGTCTGACTGTTCTCAACCATCCTGTTCAATTCCAGAGTGTCAAGTCTAACCTCTGCTCAGTGGTTTATTTTTCCCCATGGTTTTCTAGCTCGGCATGGATTTTCCTTGAACAGTCGCGCCAATTGGCGCATGTTTCTTTTTTCACATGTGTGGCAACCCCTGTTTAGGGCAGATTACAGCTAAACAGTCGCACTAAATCATGTAGGATTTGATTTGACCTCCTTTCTGAGTTTTTGTCAGTGTTTCTTGGCTCTGGATTGATTTTTTTCCTTGCAATTGGTCTACTGAGATTTTTTTGACTCTTTAGTCTGAACCTTCTCAGTTGTTTGTCCATCATCTTCTCAATGGAGTTTGTAGCCCTAGGATTTCTAGGTGCCTTGTACTATTTGTTTGGCCCTCTCCTCACTGAGCCTTTTGAGTTAAGTTCGAGTCACTTTGATCTTTGTCGTTTCAATTCACTGACAGATTGTGTTAGTCTTTCTCTTGATTATTCGTGTCTTTTCTTTGTTGGATGATCAATTTTGTTTTCGTTTGACTCTCCATTTGCCACTTCGAGCATAGATTACATTGCTCATTGGATTGTTTCAAAAGCTATTTGTTTTCTTGAAAGAGTGCATCCCTGTTTTGAGTGTGTGTTACGTTTGTATTGCATAGATCTCTTCGTTTTATATCGTTACATTTGTAGTGCCCGAAACAATTATTTGTTTTTATTTTTAGTGTAATAGTGCATTGCGTGCCTCATTCATATAAAAAGACAAAAAATTGCATAATTTCTCTTAAATTGAAAATTAAAATGCTATTTTTTATTACTAGCTCTTAGGGCACTAGGAAAGAGTTTTCATTTTCTCATTTGGTTGTATTAGATGCATTGGTGAAATTATTCTTATGTTCCAATTGATTCCTACTTTTTCATAGATTCCTATCCTTCTCTTAGCTAGCATTCATCGAAGGGAAATGTTTTTCTTTCACATGTAGTGTGCATTTAAGAATTCGAGATCACATTCGATAAGCCTTTGAAATCACAAAATTAATTCAAGATCAACCTTAAAATGAATTCAATCAACCTAAGGAAGCATTGAAACCTAATGCACATATTTTAGAGGTCTAGGCTAGTGATGTGTTCCGGCGTCATTAAACCTAGTAGTTTTCATTCGCCATCTGACATTAGACAACACTTGTACGGACTTGTGCTCCCCGTATTATCGTGTATATAAAGGGAAACCCTCATAGGTTGGGAAAACCCTCGGACCTACAAAGACAACCCTTTTAGGGACAACCTTCGGTCCAATAGGGACAACCCTATAGTCCACAGGGATAACCTTACGGTTCACAAGGAAAACCCTTATAGGGACAAAATTCGGCCCAATAAGGATAACCCTATGGTCCTTCTGGTCAACCTCAAGTTCAAGGGGGAGAATCTTATGTTCCCAGGGGGCTAATCTATCCACCACAAGGACAACCTTCTGTGTAACAACATCAACCTTACGTTCAACAAAGCCTAGCTTTTTTACAACAAGGACAACCCTACGGTCCTGCGTCGGGTAAACCTGGTTTTCAGGGGAAACCTGGCCCATCCCAACCATTTGGTAAACCTCTTCCACAAGGGAAACTCGGTAGCTCTCAGTATCCAGGCCAACCTGCCCAACCTCAGTATCTGGGTCAACCTGCTCCGCAGGGACAACCTGCTCAACCTCAAGGCGCTACTTACCATCCTCAAGGTAAATCTTAGAAAGTATATAGTGCACCCCAAGGTTTCACTTATTATCCTCAAGGTCAATCCTAGATGGTGTATAATTCACCTTAAGGCAATGCTTACATTCTGTAGAAAAATCCATATGTTGCTTAGCAAGGACCACTGAACGTTTCACTTGTTATCCTCAAGGTCAATCCCAGATGGTGTATAATCCACCTCAAGGCAATGCTTACATTCTGTAGCAAAATCCATATGTTTCTTAGCAAGGACCACTGAAGGTTTCACTTATTATCCTCAAGGTCAATCCCAGATGGTGTATAATCCACCTCAAGGCAATGCTTACATTCCATAGCAAAATCCATATGTTTCTTAGCAAGGACCTCAGTGGTATGCTTAGAATAAATATCTTGGTCCTCAACCCATGTATGGGCAGAGCTATCAGGCTTATAACCGCTATGGATAGAATCCTCCGGGACAAAAAATATGGGGGCATAATTTCTCTCAACCTGGGTGGAATGCTAACACTGGTCTTTATCAATGACCTACAATGCCTTTTAATCCTCAATTTCCTTTTCTCTCTACGTTGGAAATGCCTGATGTGTCAAACTTGACGAATGATCCAATCCTTCATAACCTATATTAGCCTCCAGTTCCATCCAAAGTTCCTGGTGATTGTCCCAAGTTTGAGGGTAAGTCCGGAGAAGACCCCCAAGCGCATGTTATGACATAGCATATTTGGTGTTCCTCTAACTCTTGGGTTGACGATTCTATCCGAATCCGTCTGTTCCAATGGACTCTTACTAGTGTCGCTGCTAAGTGGTACATCGAGTTGTCTCGTGGTGTCTTCCAAGATTTCAACTCTTTAGCCATGGAATTTCTCACTAACTTTTAGTTAACGGTTCAATATGAAACTAGGATGCACCTCCTCACATCCTTGAAGAAAGATTTAGCTACTCATATATTAGATCATATTCATGAATGGAGGCGTCATCATCGTCTGATCAAGTTTGACATTCCTGACCAGCTTCTAACTGATATGTTTACTACCTCCTTCGTTGCTCTGATTGCTAAGGAAATTTCTATGGGGGAATGCGTTATTGAGGAATAAGCCATTGCTCATGCCCAATACCTTGATCTCTTGTACTATCAGTGCGACATGTTGTTCGAAATCTTTCCCAATGCTCCTAGACCTAGAACTTCCAAAGCACCAGCGACGCCATCCGTTGATGGTATCATCGGTTCCGTGTCTAAAACTTCTTAGAAGTCTCCTCCTCTGAATTCTGGGAAGAAAAAATCCACTCCTTCCAATGACATTTCGTCTCAGTTGATCTTGAATTTTGGTAAAACTGTGGAAGTGAATGTCATTCAGGCCAGTCTAGCAGATAAAAATTCCAAGGGTAAAGAGAAAGGTAAAGGTAAGGCCAAAGTCGATACCCTGAAATAGGATTCTCATAAATCTTGTGATGATGATGGTTCACAGCGTAAACAGAAGTATCCTTGCTTGATTTGTGTCGAAGAACACTCCACCAAGGACTGTCTTTGACGGGCTGAAATGAGTCGATTGCTAAAAGGCACCCAAGGAACTCCAATAGTTCTCAAAGAACCGTTTCCGTCACAGCAGACTCAGTTGGTAGAGAAACCTTAGTCCTCTACCCCATTTGGCTCTTAGGTTTTCATGATGAACAATCCTACATCCAGTTCTATTGCTACTCAGTCGAAATATTATACCGAATCATGTCAGGCAGTAGGGAAAGAGATCGCTTATGGTCCTCCTCCTGCACCTTCTTCTGGCCCTCTTCAGATTGAAAGGCCCAGTGCTGAGCCCATTGTACGGCCACCCTCCAAAGGTGTATTCTATAATTCATCTTACAATCCTAATGCCCGTGTTGCTTAACATTACATTATTGTTGAGGATCTGGCTCAGGTGCTGCTATGTCTGCATTAGAAGTACATAAGATTTTTTTGTCTCAACAAAAGGCTTTGTTATATGCCATCGGTGGGGTTGATCATGATGATTCGAGCCTTATCACTTTCGACTTGGATAATTTCATCCCACATCTCCCTCACCAGCTTGCGCTCATCATCCAATTAGGGATTAATGGACTGAATATCCATCGAGCGGTCATGGACGAGGGTGTGTCTACGTGTGTTATGTCATATGCCTGTTGGAAAGCTATCGGTTCTCCAGCTCTCAATTCATCTCCAAATGCTCTAGAAGCATTTGATGGAAGAGAATTTGAACCTCTTAGTGGTCTCGCTAGTTTACTAATCACTCTAGAAGGGAAAAAAATCAATTTCGAGGTTGAAGTAGTTGACGCCAAGCTTAATTACAACCTTCTCCTCGGTTGCAGTTGGACTCACCCCATGATGTGCATTCCATCCACTCTCTTTCATGTTTTTCAATTTCCGCACGAAGGAAATATCATTAATATCAAGCAATTGTCTTTTTTCACTTCTTCATCTTCTGAGGGCAACATTGCATACATCGATAAAATTCCTACGCCTTATGAGAGCATTGGGCTGGGTCTCTTCAAAGATCCTGCCCTCATAGGTAATTTTCCTCTTCCACCACCCAACACTGTTCAGGTTAATATGATCTCCAGGTCGTCTGATCCGTGGATTTGATGTCATTAATTCTGATCAAAATTGATTATTGTGAACTTATTTCGACTTCGAATCCTCCGCCTCCTGATCATGCTCCTTTGGGCATGTCTCTTGACACTTATTCTCAATCCCCTTGGCTCGGAAATTCAGATTCATTGGATCCTTGAGAGAGATATTTCCCTCCGATGAGGCCATCATGGAAACCATGTCTCTTGAGGATCCTCCTTGGGATGATAGCCATCATAGTTCCTCGTTTATGCTCGGCCTTGGGTCCATGTCTACTTGTCTCGAGAGGTTCGCTTCTCAAGTTCCTTCTCCTCTGCTTCAAATGCCTATACTTACACATGAAGTCTTTACGGAATTTAGCTTGAGAAACATCACACAAACAATTCCTATCAACATCTTCATTAAACCAGGGGTTTTCGAGAACATCCATATTGGGGTGACGTATTCTCTCGATGAGATCCAAGTTTATACTAGTCTCCTCCGCAAGCTTCGCAACGTTTTCGCATGGTCTTATGAAGAGATTCCTAGCATCAATCCAAGTATAGTGGTGCATGAGATTCCTACCTATCCTGGTGCGAAGCCTTTTCACCAGCATCTTTATCCTGTGCACCCTAGAAAGGAAACCGCTATTAAGGAAGAAGTTGAAAAACTTCTTAAAGCTGATTTTATCTATCCAATTCCCTTGACAGAATGGGTTTCCAATATTGTTCTTATAGATAAGAAACAAGGTACCGTTCGTGTCTGTGTTGATTACCGTGACATTATGCGTGCTTTCCCTAAGGATAATTATCCCACTCATTTTATCGATCAAATCATTGATGATTGTGCTGGGAGTGAGATCTTTTCCATTATGGACGGGTTTTCTGGGTACAACCAGATTAATATTATTTCAGCCAATCGACATAAGATCGCCTTTATTTTTCCTTGGGGTACTTTCACTTATAAAAATCTCCCTTTCGGTCTTAAAAATGTTGGGGCTACATTTCAGCGAGCAATGTCATAGGGTTTCCACGATATCAAGTGCATTTTTCAGCCTCATCTGGATGACCTTCCGGATCATTCGGCTAAGCGTAAAGACCATCTTGATCATCTCCATCAAATTTTTCTTCACTGTCGACGCTATAACATTCAGCTTAATCTGCATAAGTGTGTCTTCTGCGTTGACTCCGGTAGACTCTTAGGGTTTATCATTTCCAAATACGGGATTCTTCTCGATCCACTCAAAGTTGAATCTATCGTTAATCTCCCCTCTCCTTCCTCCTTACGTTAGGTGCAGAGTCTGTAGGGAAAAGCTAACTTCCTACCCCGTTTTATCCCTAACTATGTTGAAGTGGCCAAAGGATTTACGTGATTACTGAAGCGAGGTGTCCCATTCCCTTGGGATAAGATCTCCTAAAAATCCTTCGATGCACTAAATACATTGGTCATCAATGCTCCTCTGTTGCGTCCTCCAAATTATCATCGCAATTACTCCCTCTATTTGGTTTCCGTGTTTAGCACGATTGCCATGGTTTTGGTACAAGACGATGATGATGGTGACGAGCATGTCATTTACTATCTGTCTTGTAACCTTCTCGATACTGAGATGCTTTATGCCCATGTCGAGAAGTTGGCGTTGGCTTCTATTCAAGCTATTCAACGTTTTCGTCACTACATCCTGTTACGTACAGTGACTGTGATTTCTGATTGCAACTCTATGATTTACATATTGACTTGTCAATTTCTGGGGGGCAAGTACTCGAAGTGGATTTTCATCCTCCAAGGGTTTGATTTGGAGTTCACTAACTCCAAGTCAAAGAAGTCATTAGTCTTCGCCGTTTTGATCTACTCTCTCCCTTCTGATTCCGCTCTGTTTGGTTCCAAGGAATGCATCCCGGATGACACAATTTTTCTTATTAGCACCCTCGATCCTTGGTACAGTGATATCATCGTATATATTTATACTTCCACCTTTAAATCTGAGTGGACAAAGGATGCTTGCCGATGCATCCGTCATAAATCGCAACCGTATTGCATAGTTGTAGATACACTCTACCACATCAGAGTTGATTCCATTCTCTACTAGTGTTTGACCCTCGAGGAGGTTGAAAAGGTCCTAAATGATTTTCATAATCGCACCTGTGGTGGTCACATGTCTAGATATGATACTACACAAAATATTCTTCGTGCTGCGTATTTTTTGGCCCACCATCTTTAAAGACTGCATTGTTATTGTCCGTAAGTGCCATGATTTCTAGATCTATCAGCACAAGATGCGCATGCCACCTTCCCATCTTCACCCTGTCATTACCATTGGTCCCTTTGCGAAGTGCGACATAGATTTTATGACATGTAATCCTCACTCGGGTGGGGGGGCATGCTTATATCATCGTAACCATGGAATACTTCACCAAATGGGCTGAAGAAATGCCTACACTTACGGCTGGCGGTAACACAACAACACAATTTATATTCAACCATGTCATTTCTAGGTTTGGTGTCCCTCATGCCATTGTTACTGATCATGGTTTTGATTTTCGGCATTGCATGGTGGTGGAGTTGACTTCCAAGTTGGGTTTGTGTCATGAAAGATCAACATTGTACTACCCTCAGGCCAATGGCTAGGTTGAAGCCATGAAAAAAAATTTCATCACTATGCATCAACGTATGATTAGGATGCACAAGTCAAATTGGAATCTCATGTTGTTTTCAACTCTTTAGGCTTACCGAACCTAAGTGAAGGATGTGACTGGATTCACTCCATTCTATCTTGTCTATGGTCTGGAAGCTACCCTTCAGATTGAATTTGAAATTCCTTCTCTCAAACTAGCTATTGAATTTCTGCCAAATACTTCTCCAGAAGAAGAGCGTCATCTATATTTAGAGAGGCTTGATGAAACTCGCCGCTTTGCCGCTCTTGTCATTGAAGCACAGAAAATGTGGGTCAAAGCTCATTTTGACTAGTTAGTTTCCCCTCGTTCCTTTATAGAAGGAGACATCGTCCTCCTGTATGACCAAGCTCACGATACGATGGGGGTAGGAAAATTTCAACCCATGTGGCATGGGCCCTACATTGTTAAACGTGTTTTGCAGAATGGGGCTTATGAGCTTGTTGATTATGAAGGTCATCCACTGGATCAACCCAAAAATGGTTTGTATCTTAAAAATTACTATGCATGAGTCAGTCGTGTATGTTTCTTTGTACATAGGTGTTTTTTCCATTACCCCTTATGTCAGTTTCGCGAATGGTGCTTCCCGTAGTACCCAGAACCTATCTTCAGCAGCCTGGGTGATATATGATCCTACTGGTGAGTTGATAGACCTTCAAGGTATCTTTCTAGGACGAAATACAAACAATGTTGTTGAATATAGTTATGTTATTGAACTATTAACGGAGGCCATTGATCTCTACATTCGTGCATTGATTGTCAACCTAGACTCACAGCTTGTTGTTCTTCAACTTAATGGGAATTATTCTGTTAGAAACCCTCACATATTATGGTTGTATTTGCATGTTCATTTACTAGAAAGACATTTTGATTACATTACATATCAACATATTCCTAGACGAATGAATGTGTTAACTGATATAGTAGCTAATATTGTATTAGATAGACATTTGCAGAATTTGTAAAAAATCATCATCACATGACAAGATCCATACAGGAAAATATATGTATATATATATATATATATATATATATATATATATATATATATATATATATATATATATATATATATATATACATATACATATACATATACATATATATACATATACATATACATATATATATACATATACATATATATGTATATGTATATGTGTGTATATATATATATATATATATATATATCAAGTGTTTGCATCCAAGTGCATCATAAGTTCAAAAAATGTGTATGTTTTGGTTACATCCTGAGACATCATGTCTCCCAAAAGATATGCGGAAATAAAACCTAGGTTTCTAGTCGGCATGATGCTCATGATAGCACGTCATTGCCTATACAAGCCACCTCAACAAGCACTGAACACAGTTTGACACCCCTGCAGTGTGTCTCTAGTACACGCGAGGAGCATCATCAATTCACACATTGTCTGAGATCCCATGGGAGATTCCCTCTAAGTTGCATATGATTTCCTCCTCCTCTCCTCCCTCACCATGAGGGGCCACATCAAAGTCGCGAGGAATCCTTCATGCTATTGGTGACCTGCCTGCAGGTATTTTTGGGCCAACATCTGAAATCACATGGATTAATGTCAAAACATGCAAAACAAAAAAAAAATCATAATACTCATAAAAATAAAAAATGAGTCTTACCCAATGCTTCATCCCAACCCTCTCCTTCCGAGAGTGGGAGATCTGCATCACTGTTGAAATCTGTGCTAGAGTAGCCAGTCCTCCACGACAATCAACTGTTGGTGGAGAAACTCAAAAAACTTCGGTATCTAGGACATATGTTGACTGCCCCCTGACCTTAACATCAAATTTTCCCAGTGGACCATCTTTTTCTCGTGGGTTGGTGGTGTCGGAACTATCACCTCCTAACGTTGGAAGATTGGTAACCATTCCAACATGAAAGGTACCAATATGGACCTGTAATCGAACTGCTTCAACTTATTGCTCTTGAATTTTGTCAGTTGGCATTTCATGTTGATTTTTACCGCCTCTGCCCAGTTGTAGAGGGCCAATGCCATGCAATATACAACAAGAAGTAGTTGTGATTTTGTGGTCTCGTGCGGAGCTTGCAATATATTAGCTCGCATGATGGTGTGCAACACTACCTTTAATGCCAAATCCAGAATATTTTGGATGTCCACCTTTCTAATTTTGGATCCCTTCCTTGCCCCCGGGCACACTCTATCGATAACCATACTCATGTTTTTCATTGTGGGACGAGTACCAGTCAGGATTGGTACTGCCCCTCTACGCGACAATCCAGTTATGAAGTAAATATCTAAGACCTCAATCTCAAGTTCCTGATCATGAATAATAATTTTTTCCTAGTCACTGTCCCAGACACTGATCAAGTACTACAACAGCTCTGGTTGAGCTCTAAGACATGGTGTCATAAAGAATTTCTTGAGCCAGCAATCTCTAAGAGCTTCCATGCATCTCACATTTCCCATGGCTGCCTCATCTTCTTCACTGTGTTCTCGTTCTTTCCATTCAATCACCATTTTTTCCTTTCACACTTGCAAAAACATCCATATGCTTGTCATTAGCCAAATACAATGATTTTGAAATGGTTAAATTGGGCTCATTGTTTAAATCTACAAGATAAAAATGGTCGCCACGGTTGGCATGACTTTTTTAAAAATAGTCCCGTCGATTGGCGCACCCCAGCTCAATTTTTAGGCCGGTTGGCATGAGTCCGTGCCTGATAGTTGCGTTGACCTCCACGCCCTATATTTTACAATATACCCCCATATATATACAAAAATTGGGTTGTAGGTAATGAAAATGCTATAAAAATGCAGCATAGGATGTGATTTCTTACATGGAATAGACAGATTCACAATTGGCTTTCCGGATTGCACGTTGTCAGCTCCACAAAATCAGAGTGAAAAAGGGTAACGAATTGCTCACAAGAGGTAAAAGTGAAAAGTAATTTTTTTTACCATTTTTGGCATTTTATAACTTTTCAGAACCCTAATTAGGTTTTAAAGCGTGTTTTTCGATTATTTTGCTATTTTATTTCGAAAAATGGGTTTTACGTGCATCTCTTGTGTAGCGAAAATTCCTCAACATGATGACGATGAAGTAACAAGTTGTATTTTATACTTTTTAAGACTTGGTAAAAACTCGAAAAAGTCACTCCTGGAGTCATCTTTAAGCTCTTTTCTGACTCTTGAAAATTGAAAAGATTGCTGAGACTCTTGTTGTTTTGAACTCATTAAATGGCTGCGAAACGATATCTACCTAGTACACATATACCACATTTTCGGGCTGGGATATATTATTTACGAAAAAGGTATACCTTAGCCTATCATGACTAAGTGGTTCTCTTAAACACAGTTTTCTACCTCTTTGGATCTATGAGACTACCTACGAAAAGGGACTGTTAGAGTTTTCTTTTTCGCTTCTTTTCAAACTCTCTAAACATGAAAATATGCCAATTTATTCCATCGTCAGACTCATTAAAACTTATATGACATTGAAATCGGCATCATTACATAACCGAGTTCCTCCTTCCTAGGGCTCGTAAAATGTACAAGAATGGATTTTTCCGAAGGACAAACTTACATGACAAGCATATGCTATCCCCTTCAAGCTTGTTTTCAAAAAATAATTGGGGTACTCGCTAGCAATGGTGGGGGAAAATGGAACCAGTTCTCAGTTCTGTCGGCAGTATGTCACTCTTAAACATGACACTCATCTACATTTGCGTCGGGTTGGGGACAACTCATTTCGTCATTTTTACCTACATGGGTTTGGGTAATCTATTTTGACCGCTCATCTACTCTTTGCCACATCGTCATAACCTCAGATCCCTTGATGTCAAATACTGCCAAATCTGGAGTCATGTCATTGATATGTTCAAGAGAAGTTTATGTTTGCAGTTTTCAACCTCCTTCTGATCCTCTTTTTGGTCCTGATTCACTATCATCATGTTCCTTTGTCTCATGTCGATGATGTGGGAAACATTATGGCCCTCCATCGACAAGGTCACTTCCTATCAACTTAAGCTCATTCACTAGGAAGTTGATCTAGAGACTCCATACCGGTACCTTGGAGCTTTCATGTCTCAATGGAAAGTTCTTCGCATTCAATGACAGGTCCTCATCATTGCCCTTTGATCAAGTGATTTTATGGGTGTACGACGCTAGATCACTGTTCACATCTCGTGGATTGTACTTGTTGTACCTTGAGAGCCATTGTCATTATTGGTGGTTTATCTCGTGCCTGTTAACATCTTACATCATTGGCTGGTAATCAGGTGAATTTCTTGCATGTTCGACTTCAGCTCATATATTCGCATGCTAGAATTTGTACTTTTTCGGGTCGAGATGGAGCGCAAGGCCTTGGGTTTTGTCTAATAAAATACAAGCTATGAGATATTTTAGTTTATCATGACTATATGCATGACTCTTTTTATTGGATGGACGTGACCATACCTGAGTCTATTTATTAATCCTTACTACTGGATGGCTACGTCCATACCTCAGATCTTGTTTATATATGTACTCTATTATGGATGGTTGCGCCCATGCCACATGTTCATGTATTAGAGATATCAGTTGTATTTGTACTTGCAAGTCTTTTGACAGCAATGTTTGTTTTGAACGTGTTCTCGTAAAGCATTTCACTCCTCCCTCTCTCTCAGACCTCATGCTTTAGGGGGCATCTGTTACACAACATTTTGTCACTGTACCTGCACTCCCCATACCGCACATTGGAGGACCATGTCTATGACTTATATGCAGTGTCATGCCTTGAAAAAAGTGTCATTGCATCCCTTGCCATGAGGAGAACATTTCCTCTATTGACTATTCTTGGAACAAACCATCAAAACCATATGATTTTGGGTCGGTGCTAGCAGGCGATTATGGCCTCACACAAATAAGAGAAGTTAGCATTGGGCCTCGCACCCATTGGTGCTCTGTCTCAGTGGAATACCCATGTTAAGATGTTTTTGGAATTTCTTTTAAATATAGAAGTGAATTTTCCATTTCCAGCCACTTCATAAGTAGAGTTAGCATGGGTTTTTTGACTGAATAACGTTGAACATCTTCTTTTGGTTTCTTTTTCCCTACATTTGGAAAACCTCCCAAAAGATAAGGCCTCCCTTCCACCATTTGAGGGATCCCAAACCCTTCCTCCTCTCCTATAAATACATATATCTCACATAGATGCAGCTAGCTGAACATCTTGGAGAATAGCTGAAATAGTCTCATATAGCTAGTGTGAGATAGAGTAGAGAGAGACCCTTGTCGAGAGAGAGTCTAGGCTCATTGCCTCACCAAGCCCCATTCCCCGACGAATGCTCGAGATGCATTTCGACTGGACCTGCTGAAGGAGGCCACGACATCAAGGCTCATTTGGTTGTAATCTATTCTTTCTCTTAATTAATACATGAATAATGTTTTGGTTCCCGTCTTGCGTTTGATATGATTAATCTTGTGCAATATGCTTAGTTCTCCTTGACCATTTAGCTAGTTATGAATGAAAATATTGTTTCGTATGCTACTATTGTTCTCTTATCCTTGTGCATGCACCTAAGTGCCATCGTTGAAGGACTGTGACGTGCTGGGATGAAGATCAGGAGACCGCTACCACAGCTACGACAACTATGTTGGAACAAAGATAGGACATCTATCCCGACTCAGTTTCATTCATTAACTAGGAATTGACGCATTAGCATGTCCTCTTGCTGATAGACCCACCCTAGGGCTATAGGGATCACCTCTGTCCAGAAAGGGGATTTACCTACACAACAGGGTCAAAATGAGCATAAGACTATGAATTCATTTATCATAAGAAATGAGACATAAACATGAAAATATCATCAAAACAAAGCATATAAACTATGAAGCCTTCTTAAAAACTCATGAGATAATCACATGAAAGCATGTAATGGTAATAAGGAGAAAAAAATATTCAACATGATGATAAAATAGAGGGAAAAAACTGTCACTAAAGCATACCACAAGAATCCCAAGATAATAGCTGCAACTACATGTATATTTCCTACAAAAATATGATGTAAAATAGCTCAAGGCCTTTGTCTAACTAATGTCCAACCCTTTCTTTGAGTTGAAAATTACTATATATACATGTCAAATATTATTTCCTCACTTTGAGGTCGAATCCATCATCCTAGGAACTAATTACATCAATATATCTAACCATACCAAAAACTAGGGAGGTTAGAAACCAATTCCCTTTTTACACTAACTGATTGATTTTGACTTTGAAATCATTAAATTACAAGTAAATCACCCTAACCATTACTAAAACACTTAATTACATCATGTAAAATCATTTAGAGACAAATTACATCCATCAAGAAGTTGACTTTGACCAAGAAAAACTCGAAATATGGCTTTCCCACAAAAGCACAGTGAATGATTGCAGAAGAAGAACGAAAGATAAGGGTAAAAGATGAACTGATATCTCTTTGACCATAACACATGTTACAAAACTGGAAATTTTTTTATAGATAAGGTTTATTTTCGGAAAAACCTCTCTTAGTTTTTTGAAATTAATTTTCATTTTCTTGGAATTTGTGCCAGACAATCATGGCTAAAATAGGAAAAACAAAAAGTTTTATTTTCTGAAAAAATAGTCCTTTAAGATGATTGAATATATCCCAAACCCTAACGTATAGTCAAAACGTGAGAGAGGTTTTTGTTTTTAGGTATTTATGAACAAAAACCTCCTCCAAGTTTCAAAAATACTTTCCCATTTGTTCAAAATCCAAGTTTGAAGTTGGTCACTAAACACGTAGCGAAATGTGCAGAAGCACAACATGGTCGAGCATAAGCACAACATGGTCTTTGTGGAGCATTTTTGGTGGCTTTTGAGCATCTTCATGCTGAAATGATGGTTGGTGAAGATAGCTTAGGATGTCCTCTAGGCCTCTAAAGCATAAAGCCTACAAAAACCCATCTCCATGGCACCTAAAAATCCATTCTCCCAAGACTACTCTAGAAGCACAACGTGGGGTCGAGAAAGGTGGCAGAAACATAAATTTTGCACGTTTTTTGGATTTTTATTGAAATCTGTGAGCTATCGTGTAAACTCAAGCACATATCCATGATTTAATAGCCAAGATCTATCCACACATGTTAATTTTACCTCATTTCGATGCCATGAGAAGAAGCGCAGCATGAGCTCATTGCGCTTCTGTGCATCATAAATTTCCAAATTTTCCTAAGTTGCCAAAAACTTTAAAATCTGCCAAAATTTGCCAAAATTTCTTCAATTTTTTTTCTTTTGTCTTCCTTAGTGATGGCCTAGACAACTAATGATGCATCAGCAATAAAATTAAGGCTATCTCTCTTTTTAAGCTTGATTATGGTTTTCTTAAGATTCTTTTTCACATTCCTAACCCTAATTTTGCAAATTAAGTTTATGGTGTAATCATGTCTTTCCATGTGTTTTTGCATGTTAGAGTCTCTATTTTCCTTCATCAGGAGATTTTCCTACTATACATTCACCTTCTAAAATTCATAATTCCTTGTCCTCTTCAATAGATGCCATCAGAGTATCATCAATGGTGTCTAGGGTTTGAGATGAAGATGGATTTTTTGCTTGTCCCTTTTTGTCATAGCGCTGGTGGTAGGACACTTACCCTTCTTGTACTTTTATTATTTAAAGATCAAAATTATTTCAAAGACACTCATTTGATGACCTATCACAAGGAATGATGACATGACCATGATGATATTTTATGACCTTAAAAATGGAGGGAGTAGTAATGACCTAGACAACTAAGAGAAGTCAAATTTTATTTCACAATATAACAATTTGACCTAATGAACTTATCAATCACATGGAAAGAGTACATTTGATCACTGGTGACTTATAGAAACTAACATTGGCTCCATCTGTGGATGATAGCTCCTTGAAGAGGTGTCAATAACGTCGTAGACCAGGTAGCCTTCTTCATTGGGACATCGAGTCACCATAGCTACAATCTTGAAACTGTTTTCACATCAAACTGAAAACTGAGTTGTACATTGTTAACTTCAAACTCTACTAGAAGATGTTACTAAAAAATATGCTCAGAATTGATCTTATTCATCACACCTTACCTAGATTATTCATAACCTTCTCACTCAAGTGATACGAGATTTCCAGTGGAGCACAAAAAAGATATGGACATTCATAGAAATTATGCTCACATCCTCTGTAAGCAGATAGAATAATATACATGTAGGAAACCTACAATTAAAATTGAAATCAAGACTTATGTTGACAAACAAAATAACCTTCATCTTCTCCAATGCTTGCAAAAGACTGCCTAAGGGGTCTTAAAAATCATGAAGCATTACCTCTTTTGATGACTACAACAAATCAACAAAAGGATCTTCAAATGGGGGATCTAACAGGTTACACTTCCTTTCTAGGAGGTCTTCATACCACGGGTTAAAATTTTCATCTGCAACCTTGATTTCCTGGAGCTTCTATATAAATTTGTCATGATAAGGCAACATGACTTCGTGTGATCTTTGTGATGAATGTAATGAGATTGTTGATAGACAAGGAAACAATGTTGCTTGCTGAACTAAATATCAGTTGCCCCTGTTTTTAGGTTCACAAACAACCAAAGGAGGACCACTATGTCTGAAAAATTGATCTAAATAATTAGCCATTGAATAATTTAAATTCAATGAGGACTACTGCAACTCATTGTATATGGGTTCTAAGGTAACTACAGGCTTTTGAATCAATGATTATGTTTTTAAGATTTGGTGAGTTACCCATATAAAAAAAATAGGAATATCACATACAATAAGAGGTTGTTTCCATGTTAAACTAGCTTCAAAATACTTCTTTGCTATGGTGAGCTTATAACTTTCTTTTATCAATTCAAATTCAGCATAACATAAAGGTAAAGAGTTACCGTCAAAGAATTCATCCCTCTCTTTTTTTTCATTGTCTAGCTACAAGATTTCTTACCTGATTCATAACTTTCATCAAATTTCTCCTTGTTGTCATAAACCACATGTGCAAGTTGACTGCCTTCCTTAAATTTCTTGATTTTAGCATCCTCTTGTTGAGTGCATAGTGTTGATTGCTTTCTAGGAATGTCGTCAAATTAAAAAATGAAACAATCAATGTCCATATCATGATGATACAAAGAACCAACCTCTCCTCTTTCCACCAATTGTGCTTGGAAATGAGGTTTTCTTTCTTGCCTTCTAACAACAGGTTTATCTTGCAAGGAAAATATTTTCATTAAACTTTCCATAGTTTCTATCATTGCATCCAATCTATGGTCTGAAAATGGAAATATTCTGAACTTCCTCTCTCCTTTCAGTTTCCATTCTGGTCCTTTTTGTGATCATATTGGCTTCCACATCCACAAAAATTTTCTGCATGTCCTCCAAAGTAGAAATATTCCTCTCTCTAAGTTGATAAGCAATATCAACTTCAAAACCATTCGGAAAATTTAGCATGGTTAAACCTAAGGAAGATTTTATATATGTAGGTATGGCATTGTAAACTCTCTTGAAACACGTAGAAAATTCTCGGACTGATGCATCAAGATTTCTCTTTAGTTTCTTGTACTCATCCATGATCTGGAAAGGGTTAACCATGACCTCCCATTTACTAAGGAGAACATGTTCAAACTTGTGGAAAGAGGAAATACTTCCAGATGCCAAACATTTATACCATATTTTGACTTCTCCCCTAAGGCTTTGAGAAAAAAACCTTAATTTTTCATCCTCATAATCAACCTTCTCCAAATCCATTAAATAAACAACTCTACTGACATGTTGCCTGGCTAAAATCTTATCTGTATTATCAAATTTGGGTAGTCTCTAAGAATAATTCTATGGTAAATCATGCAAAGGGGCTGATTGTTTTAACAGGGCATAGAGGGTAGCAAATATGACAGATGTTTGAGAGGAAACTATCTCAGTTGGGTTTTGATTTTCATCTAAAGCTTGTTTATGAGTACTATTGAAACCAGGATATGCACTTGCAGTTTCAATAGGATGACGTACAACTGTCAAAGGGGGATGATGTACTGTTTTTCAATTTATATTGGAATTAAATAGATAGGAAAAAATCTCTTTAATGTACTCCGGAAAAAATAAGAGGCACTTGATACAACATTAAATTATATCCTACAAATAATTCAGGTCTAAGTACTTGACTCTCACATGTTGTTTTCTCATCCTTCTTTGATGAAGTTTTTCCTTCTAGATTGAGAACTCATCTTGATTTCTAGATCTTGTTGCCAGTGGAGTCTGTGGATCAATTTGCAGTTTCCAGCTGAATTTTTTAGCCTTCATATGTGTCCGAACATTGTCGACCTTCAGAAATCAGATCTAATATTTAATTATCTTTCTAGATGAATATGAAACTACTCGCCTCCCCGGAAATCACGCCAAAAATGTTATCGCTCCTCATTTTCCCAAGGATGAGAAAGAAGACCAAAGGAGGTAACCTAAAACCAACTTTGGAATTGGTATCTAGCCCTAAAAAATAAGAGAGGGATCTCTTTGCAATATCACATCCAATGAAGTGACTGGAGCGAAAAATAGATATTAGGCTAGATATTTCATCTCGCTAGGGTTTAATTTTTAGGGTTTGTTGGATCAGGCTCAAAGGTCTAGGGAACTAGGTCAGGGTTTCAAATGATTAGTGGCAAGGATAAAATCGGGTAAGGTAGGTATGATCAGTGACATATTTGAGTTTTCATTGTGGTATAGGTTTAACGTATAGAGGGTTCAAAATGAGCATAAGCCTATTAATTAATTTATGAGAAGAAATGATACATAAACATGAAAATCTCATCAAAACAGAGCATATACAATATGAATTCTGCTTAACAACTCATGAGATAATCACATGAAAGAATGATAATGGTAATAAGGAGAAACAAATATTCAATATGATGATAAAATAGAGGAAAAACACTGTTTCTAAATAATACCACAAGAATCCCAAGGTAATAGCTGCAACTGCCTATATATTTCCTACAAAAATATGATGCACACTACCTCCAAGCCTTTGTATAACTGATGTCCAACCCTTTCTCTGAGTTTAGAATCACTAGAGATATATTTAAATCAGTGTTTCCTCACTTGGAGGTCAAATCCATCATCCTAGGAACTAATTACTTGAATATCTCTAACCATACCAAAAACTAGGGAGGTTAGAAACTAATTTCCTTTTTACAGTAACTGGTTGAGTTTGACTTTGAAAGCATTAAATTACAATTAAATGACCATAAACATTACTATAACACTTAAATACATCATGTAAAATCATTGAAAGACAAATTACATCCATCAAGAAGTTGACTTTGACCAAGAAAAACTCGAAATCTGGCTTTCCCACAGAAGCACAGTGAATGATTGCAGAAGCGTCACAAAAAATAGGGGTCAAATATGAGATGACATATATTTTATCATAACACCTCTTACAAAAATGGAAGAGGTTTTTGTAGAATATAAGGTTTATTTTGAGAAAAACTTCTCACTTTTTTTGGAAATTCATTTTCATTTGCTCGGAATCCGTGTCAAACAATCATAGCTAAAACATAGTATTTTATTTTCTTAAAAAATAGTCCTCTAATATGATTGAATATATCCCAAACCATAACGTATATTAAAAAATTGAGAGGGTTTTTTTTTTTGGATATGTTATGAACAAAAACCTCCTCCACTTTTCGAAAATACTTTCCCATTTTTTCAGAATCCAAGTTTGACTTTGGTCACTAAAAACGTACCAACATGGTCTAGTAGAAGCATAGCGTGGTATTTGTGGAGATTTTTTGGTGGATTTTGTGCATCTTCAAGCTGAAATAATGGTTGTTTAATATATATTAGGATATATATTAGGCCTCTGAAGCATCAAACCTACAAAAACCCATCTCCATGGCAACTAAAAATTCCATTCTCTCAAGACATTTTGCATGGTTTTTGGCTTTTTCCTGAAATCTATGAACTGTCATGCAAAACCAAGCATATATCCATGATGTACTGGCCAAGAGATATCCACACATGCTAATTTTAGCTCATTTTTATGCTTTGAGAATAAGCGCAGTGTGAGCTCGTTGCGCTTTTGTGCATCATAAATTTCCAAAATTGCCAAAATTGCCAAATTTGCCAAAAAATTCAAAATTTGCCAAAAATTCCCTAAATTTGTTCAAAATTATTTATTTTGTATTTCTCAATGATGTCCTAGACAAAAAATGTTGCATCAGTAAGAAAATCAAGGTTATCTCTCTTTTTAATCTTGATTAAGGTTTTCTTAAGCTTCATTTTCATATTCCTAACCCTAATTTTGCAAATCAAGTTTCTGGTGTAATAATGTATTGCCATGTGTATTTTCATGTTAGTGTGTATTTTTTCCTTCATATATAGCTTCTCCAAGTCTACATTCGCCTTCTAAAACTAGAATTCCTTGTCCTCTTCAATAACTGCTATCAGAGTATCATCAATGGTGTCTAGGGTTTGAGATGAAGATGGATTTTCTGCTTGTTGTCCCTTCTTTCCATAGCCCTAGTGGTAGGACTCTTACCCTTATTGTATATTTATGATTTAATGATCAAAATGATTTCCAAGACACTCATTTGATGACCTATCACAAGGAATGATGACATGACCATGATGATATTTTATGACCTTAAAAATGGAGGGAGTAGTAATGACCCAGACAACCAAGAGAAGTCAAATTTTATTTAAGAATTTTATTTGAAAATATAAAAAAATTGACCTAATGACCCTATCAATCACATGGAAAGAGTACATTTGATCACTGGTGACTTATAGACACTAATAGATAAAAAATGAGTGGGATAGTTCTGGTACTTTTTTTTTAATTATTTTTTTATATACGTTGGGTGGTTATCTTGTCTGAACAATTAACTCAACACTTACTTATCAAACTAGGGGTCATGCACTTTGAAGTGTAGCACATTTAATGCCCAAAATAATTATAAAACCCTACAAAACCACTCTTCACTCCAATCTATACTCTAGAAATCAATGCATAAATCCTCAAACCAATTTTTACATTAAACTTAATACTCTTGATTGAAAAACCTAACAATTTATGTCATTTTATTAATAAGTCCCTAAACTACCAATCAACCTTTTTAAGCTAGCAAACAACTAAAAAATACTACTTTCGGAATCAAAGAAATCAAGGGATTTTAATCATCAAACAAGACTTTCACTTTCAAACCAATATTTTGTCAAGGTTCATGTACTTTAACTTATGTGAAAACCATAAAAATTACCTCATTTTGAATATGAAGGGTATCACTCAAATCTGCCTTTGGATCAAAAATTATATCAAACGGAAAATCGCAGTTGCGTGCAAATCAATGTCATCTATTAAATATGTAGTATACACATTATCCAAAACAACTTCACTCGAAATGTTGCTTTCCTATACTGAAAATATTGCTTCAATGACACTCTCTTCAATGCACTCTTTTAAAATAACAATCTTATTCATGCATAAAAAACAAGGAATGAACTTCTAATAAAGTATATAAAAGTTACAATTACTAAGCTTATTTTTTCTATACTTATTACTACACGGTGAGTGCAAGATCTCAAGAGATTCCACTATATCAATAATTTTATGCATAAATATTCACAAGGACCAAAGGTAAAAGATCGAAGATTCAAATGATCAAAACATGCATGCCCTGCACTAGATCAAGTGATGTTCCTATTTTCTAAGTAAAAGTTGACTAGATTCAAGAGTACTTATAGAAAACATCAGATCTAGAAGAAGGTCAATTTTCTTCCTGCTCTAATCAAGTTCACTATTTAATTACAACATTCTAATGGAATGTCCTCAATTCTTATAAACCATAGTCTTTTTTTAGTTACAAGTTGTCTTTGATTCCTGAATTGTAACAATAATTCGAAAAACTTAATCTTAAGTCATTACAGATTTATTTTCTTGTTTTTTAATCATGGCAAGTCGAGTTTATGTGATGTGTTGAAGGATCCTACCCCATAGACCAAACAAGTTATCCTAGCCAACACAATGGCCTAAAACCTTTTTGAATCCTAGAGTAGCTGAGCTTCATTAATGTTCCCAGCCTTCAAGTCATTATGGATCAAATACCAACATAAGTCTTGTACAATAGGGTTTCCAATTGTTTTAAAGTATGAAATGTTTGTTAAAATTTATTTAAGCCCTAGGCCACTCTTCATCACAAAGGAGTGAGGGTTCTCTCATAAAACAATAAATGTACACATGACTAGTTTCAGCTAGAAGCCTTAGTCTCAACTTGCCCACGCAAATCGCGTAGATATTCAGTACAAGACTACAAAATGATTTATTATTATTAAAACAAAAATTCTATTATATATTACAAAAAAAGAATTGATATATTCAAACAATCCTTTAACCATAAAATAAATACAATATTCAGAAGAGAACCATGTTTTCAACCTCAAAACTTCTTATATCTGAACGTTCCCAACCACACATAAGGAAAACCAATATCCTTAAGAAAAAAAACATTCAAAGATGCACTTACTATTTCATCAAAATAAATCCTACTGGTAACACACCATTGCCATTTATCACACCAAAACCAAAGGCAAATATGCACCACACTTGAAACTACACCACCAAAGGGATGACGAGTTGGTCTGACGGGCCCTACCAGTCAAGCTCGCACCCTTGATTAAAGATTAAATTCATAGAGCCAAGATAATCATCAAATATAAAAGAAATATGAATAAGAAACTGGCATTAGAAATCCTTTTTATTAAGTTGAATAGTTCATTTACATCAAGAGATAAAACCAAATTCAACTAAGGAGCGACTCCTTCATACTAGCAGCATCTACTTATCAGAGGTAATCTAACCTAATTTGAAACCAAGACTTAGATTATATACGTATGAATACATATAATAGATTCTAACGAGCCAATATATCACATGAAAATTAACAAAAAAATCACATTTGTGTGTCATCAATAGGAACTTGATAACAAAAAGATAAGATATGGTGATATAATCTTTGTTCTAGCAAGTAGCCCCTCCTTCTTCAGTTTGTAACTAAAAATAAGGGAGATAAGCATGCATTTACCATGATCAATTCAATATGGTTTCAATTAATACTTATACAAACAACGACCACTTTCTTTTGTGGAAATATCATGTTGAAGTGGTACATTCACACTTTGACTTCTTATACTGGAATTTCCAAAAAATATACATTTCTTGATCTTGGTGCAGGAAATGCACAAACTTGGGTTAATCACTTGTTATGATCATAATAACTTGGAAAATACATACAAATAAGTGAATTTGACTTATAATAACAATTACCTGTCAACGTCTCCATATGGCTGTGATTTAACACAAATTACCATGGATATATAAGATAGATAAGAGGAATGCTAGGGAAAAAAAGGAATAATTGGTGAAATAGAGGAGTGAAATATGGGTAAAATAAGACAATTCCTGCTCTTGGAATCTCCCCCAGCGAAACTCCATTGTGTTTCCACACACAAACAGGGGTATGTTGCTCCTCTGCAAAAAACCAAAATTGTAGAATTGCTCTCCTTTCACCTTTTACTTTGAATTTTAATATATGTGTCTGAACCCTAGATCTATTTCAACTTCCTCTTGAGTTTCCTATTCTTAATCTTTATAAATTCATCCTTCATCCTCCACCTTTTATATTTATTTTAGTTCTTCATCTTCCTTTGATAACTCTCCATTCCTCACTGTCAATAGGAGTTATAGGATTTAATAATACGATCCAATACCTCTACCTACTGAATTTTTTCTTTTATCCCTTTAATATTCTTTTTCTTCTTAACTTGGTCCATGAAAGTATTGAGTGACATCGATTTGTCCTACCCTTCACAAAATTCATCCTTATGAGTATTGGTGGGTTCATTCACAGCCACAGGTGCATCTTCCAACATGGGAAATTTATTCTTTTCAAATGTAGGTCCTTTGTCAAGAATTGATTCCTTATCGCTCACTATTTTATTCACATTTAATAACATAGGAATTCTTTTAGGGAGATTTGTCCTTCTGCCTCCTCATGATATTACTTACTTACTTCTAGTCAGGCAAAATTTTAAGGATGGAAATTTATTTTAAAGTTTAGAAACCTTGGTGGATCTCACCAGTACATAATATGAAATTTGTAAAAAATTTGGCAATTTTTTTTTAAAATTATTCAAATTTATAATAATTCTATATAGTCTCTATATAAAATTTTGACAATTTTTAAGGTAAAACAATTTTATACTATAAAATTTGGGCGAACAATTTTTAGAAAATTGGAAATTAATGAAATTTTTTTTTTTTTGGAAAAGCATGGAAAACTAGCCCACTTGTGAATATTAGCCCCTAAAATTTTCCCTAATTCTAGCTCCTTCCCTTCATTAAAATTTTTATCTAAGAAAGAGACCCGAGGAATAGTGTCTAGCAGAGGGGTCTAAAGGCATGTATCTAGCTCACAAGTTTGAAAAGTTGCATATGATACTAGAGTATTCACAAGGGAATAAGGGTTATGACATGTTCTCAACAAACCTCATGTTATCCTATGGGTTGGTGTAGGCACCGATACCATAGATTATTTACCCTTCTTTGAACCCTTTCTCGACTACTTAAGGGATCCTTGTTCCTTTGTCACATCAACCTTAATACTATGAGTAAATTTTGACCCCAAACCCTTAGTTTTTATTAAATGATCCCTAGTCAGCGGTTCTCGAGGGTTAATATTTTATTTGAAATTACCATACTTGTGAATTGTAAGAAAATCATCCCAATTATTACCTCTTTGGTGCAACTCCTTAGAACCCAATATTTTGATAAGCCCATAATGATATAACTTGATCAGTAGGAATTTTTTGAACATTTTGTGACATCTTGGTTAATATTTTTTAGGGAAAATAAGGAAAGTTAATATGTTGACCAACTTCAAAATGTAGCAAAAGCTGGATGTGATAGAGAAAGGTGACATAGTACCACACTTCACATGTCCAGAAATTTTGCAAGATTTATAGCAGAATTTTCCATTTTTCAACCATAAAGGTTCTTTGTATCCCAGATTTCCAATTAACCATGTAGCTTGGGTCCACAATAAGCCACTCCCAGGCTCCCTTCCTTATCTCTAAATTCTTAACTGAATTTTCTCCCTCATAAGAAATTCCAGTCACTATTGCAATAGTTTGTTCGGAAACTCTAAAAACTAGGGTTTTGATAGTTGTTGTCTTACCATCAAATTTATCTGTAAAATGCCTTGTAATACATAAATCAAACCCTTAAAAGTTCTATAAGGAAGGAAATAATATACTAGTGCAGAAATTTGTAAGAATATCTGGATACTCTAAAGTCGTTTCCACCTCTCTCATCGACCATGGCTCATTTCAGACTGGTGCCATTTTCTCCACAATTTGTTCTGAAAATGATATCCCACCTACAATCACATAACCTTACCAGTCTCTGCCTCAATTGATTTTCTTAAAACATGAAAAGGACAAAAAAAATTTTAGATAAATTAATTTTTAACCCAAAGACAATCAACACCAATTTCAATATAAACACACCCCCCCAAAAATACACAAAATCTCCACTCTTGCTACAATATTAGTCCTTCAGTATGGAAACTTCAATACACTAAATAGGTCCAACAATAATTTAAACTTATTAAAATTGTATCTTGATCCCATATAATAGGCACTAATGCAAATCAACCCATCGTTCAAAATGGTAATGATAACAATATGAGGGATAGTGATAATGGGACAAGTGAGAATTTAGAATGGGGATTGTTTAATAATTACGAAAACCATAGTAATAATTTAGATAAAGGGTAGGGTTAATAATAATACTAATAATGTGAGGGAAATGGATAATAAAACAAGTGAGACCTTAGGATGGGGATCATTTAATGATATACAATACCATGGTAATCGTGTAGATCAAAGTTAAGGATGATAATTGAAGTAAGATAGTATAACTTGTCATCATATCAAGGATAGTGATGGGAATTAGTAGTATTATATTATAATTATTATAGTCATGGGTCAGTTAAATTTCACATATCAAATGTACAAAGTTAATATAAGTAAAAAAAATGCTAAAAATCAACTTATTTGATGCACTCCCAAGCATTATGTTAAACATAATCCATGATTACTAAGATTCACGCATACTTACCCGCCCTCTATTTCAAAAATTATATTGTGTATATAAACATGATTAGAAATCAAACTAGTACACACTATTGTGTTATGAGAACCCATCAAAAGTGGAAATAAATTTGTATAGGAAGAAAAAAAGGAACAAAATGTAACAAATTCATGCACCCAATATTCATCCTGTACTTTCCACTAGAGCTATAAAATGGAAAATAAGAGTTGATTGGATATACGAAGTTGATTCTTGTTAATCAATTATCCAAAAGAAGGTGTCCTCAATTGAATCATTTATCAAAATATAAGTGTTTTAATTTCAGATATTCCATCAGATGCTACTCATTTTGTACATGAGAACCTAGAAATAATTGGTAGAATTTTTTTTACTTCTAAAATAAGGAGGAAAAAAGAAGAGGGAAACAGGGAGTAATGCTTAGGAATGGGAAGGGATATCATCAGGGAAATTAAAAAATAGACTAGAGTACAATAATAGGATAGAGGGGGGAAATAGAAAAAAGGGGACAAGGGATACATTTTTTTATGGTAAATAAAGAGGTAAAAACAAAGACAGGACAAGGAATCAAATTTAGAAGAATGGGAAAGATAATATATATGGAATAATGAAGAATAAGAGGGATTACAAAAGTGGGAAAAGAGGAAAGTCAAAGTTCTGAAATGATGATGTCTCTGGAAAGATAATGTTGAGACCTGTAAAAATAATTAACTTTAGTGGGATTTCCATGTTTCTTGCATGAAAATTAAGCATGTCACATGACTTAAACTTTGATAAGGGTTGTATTTCCATTAGTTATTTTCTTCTTCCACAATAAGTTTCTTGTAGAAAAATTCTTCTTCTCAAAGATAGGCTAGTCGTGCATATAAATTCAAGCAAAAATCCCATTTTATTAAAAGGAGAGTCTACCTTCCAGTGACTTGGTTTTCAAGTACACCCTTACACAACTCTGCCAAAGATGATTTTCTCAGTTATGCATTATTATTTTATTTTATTTTATTTTTATTTTTAATTATTTTTTTTAGAATTCAAAGTAAAAGAGATCATGAAATACTCACATCATGTTAGGTATCAACTCTGACCACTATCTTCAGATCTACTTGTTGTTCAAATTTCTTGAAAAATTATTCCTTGGTGAGGGGATACTGATACAACATGATTCAATGCCCATTCACTATGAAGACAGTCCCATTCTCATCGATTGTTTTGATTTAAAAAATTCCATTTTCAAAGGCTCTTACCACCTCATAAGGTCCCAGCCAATGAGTGTGAAACTTCCCTTTAAAAATTTTAAACTTTGATTCGAAGAGAAGTACTCATTCGCTTGGTTGAAACTAGTTTCTCTTGATCAACTTATCGTGCGACTTACTACACTGCTGATGGATAAAATTAGACTATTGTATGGCATGTTTTCACATTTCATCCAACTCATTCAGCTGTAATAGATGTTGTTGGTGTGCCTCAAAAATATCTAGACCCAAAAGAACTTTGGTCCTATAAGTCTTGATCTAGAACTCAATTCGTAGCAAGACCTTCTTCCCATAAACTAGCTCATATGGTGTATGATGGGTAATATTCCTCTCGGTGGTCATATATTCCCACAAAGCCTCTGTAACTTCTTTTACCAATCATTTTTGTTCATATTGACTATTTTGGTAAGGATTGTTTGAATCACTTTATTTGTGGAATCCGCTTGACCATTGGCTTGTGGATGGTAAGGTGATGACTTCTTGTGGTGGATCTTGTACTACTCCATAATTCCTTTCACAAGATTAGAAGTGAAATGGGTTCCATTTTTAGAAACTATTTCCCTGGGCACACCAAATCTCACAAAACACTCTTCAAATAAAAAATAAATTACAGAATTTTCGATAGCATATAGAAAAACTTTAGCCTCTACCCACTTTGTAACAAAATTAGTACAAAAAATAATATACCTTTTATTTAGATATAGAGGTGAAATTAGCCTTTCAAAATCAATTTCCCATTTGTCAAAAGGTTCAATCATCACTTGAGGACATAAAGGAATTTCATCTACTTGCACTAGGTGGCCCATCCACTGACAACTAACACACTTGCTAACATATATTTTTTCATCCTTAAAAAGAGATGTCCCAAAGTAGCTTTCATGTAATACCGTGTATCTTGTTCGCTTATCAACAAAGTTTCCCCCACACGGTTCATCATGGTCTAGATTAAGGATGTAAAACATATCTCCCTCTTGAAAACACATGTGAATAATCAACTCAACTCCCGCGTAAAAGAGTTATCCTTGTTTCCATGAATATGAAGCACTATTTTTTATGATATTTTTTTTATCTAGTGGAAAATTATGTTGATTTTTTTCCCGTGGCCAAATAATTGGCTATGTATACAAACGGCGATGAATTAGTAGACATAATAAAAAAATTCTCATTTGGAAATAAATCATCAATATGAACAATTTTTCCTGGGTTATTAAACCTAAATAATAAATTAGATACAACATTCAACTTACTAGGCCTATCATTTAAGGTAATATTAAATTCTTGCAACAATAGTAACCACCTAGTAATTTGTCCACTATTCAGAGGTTTATTCATTAGATATTTGATTGCAGAATGATCCGTCTAAACAAAAACTTCATATCAGGTAATTTTATTATGAATTTGTTAATATCAAAGCATACAACTAAAAAATCTATTTCCAATTACCTTGTAATTGACCTCAACATAAGATAATTTTTTATTGGCATGATAGATGACATAGGGTGTTTGATTTTATTCCTAGCCCAAATTTTCACCAACAGTAGTATCTGAAGCATAATATGATATGTGGAAGGGAAGTGACCAATTAATTCCCATAAAGATGGGTTCACTTACTAATTTCCCCTTAAATTACTCAAAGGATCGTTGGTAGGATTTAGTCCAGTAGAAATCACTATCCTTATCCAAAAAAAAAGAAAAAAAGAAAGATGTTATCCTAGAGAAGTTCTCAATAAACCTCCAGTAGTATCCCACACAACCCATAAATTACCTCACTTCCCATTGTGTTTTAGGTACTGGTAGGTGTGTGATAACTTCTATTTTCTTTGGATCTACCTTTATACACTTGCTACAAATAAGATGACCAAGGACCACTCTTGCTTTGTACTTTAATATAGACATTTTATCACTCAAAGAAAGACGAGCCTCTTGGGACTTAATCAACACTTTGTATAAATTTTGTATGACTTCTTGAAATGAATCACCAAATACTGAAAAATCATCTATATAAACCTCCACACACTCGAGGTAATCAAAAATTTCCAAGACCGCCCGCTGGAAGGTAGCAGATACATTACATTGTCCAAAGGGAAGCTCCTAGTAAGTGAATGTCCTCCAAGGATATGTGAAAGTAGTATTTTCCAGGTCCTCTAGCGCAGATTTCATTTGGTTTTAACCATTGAAACGATCCAAAAAGGAGAAGTATAATATATATTTTTTCATAATGTATATGATAACATAAAATAAATCTATATTATGATGGTTATTTTCCTTATATTCTAGAGTTATTAATAATTGTTTCATTCTTATACATGTAACAAATAAAATGTATAAAATAGAGAAGAAAAATATATAATCACACACCAACCACAATAATAACAGATATTCTCTAGGAAATCAAGTCAAGGGAGAAAACCCAACTAGAAGGAGAGTATGGTTTACCCTCTTATGTTTGGAATGGAATAATGAAATTACAAAGAAGAATGTATTCTATGTGGAGTTACATAATACCTTAGGCCTAATAGGCTACTACAAACACTAAAAATCCTCTATTATCCTCTCTCACACCCACCCCTCGTTGTTTTACTCGATTGTAGAATAAGATACAATTGAATAGAATGGAACCCCTTTTTCTCTTAATGGCCTAATTATAACATATCCCAATAGCCAATTAAGGGCAAGTTTGAAACCTTCAACTCTCAACTAAGGATACAATTTTGAGCAGGCTTCTAGATTCTTATTCCAAATCCCCACATGGTTATCCCCTAATACATCAGTAACTAGGGTTGATATGGCATCCTCTCAAAATATGGTGGTCAAACATGGTAGGTCAAATTTAAGGAGGCATAAATTTTGCATACAAATTTCAATTAGCATGATTCTTACATATTTGGAAAGGTATATAGTGTATAATATTTTCATGGTGACTGAGTCTTAATAAATAAAAGTTTTCCCCCAAAAAAACATCATTTAAGGTCACAAAATGGACCTAAAAGGTTTCAAACACCAATTCGCCAAACTGAGTCCCATCGATAAAACTTCTCCTATCAGAGTATTGCTCCATTTTTTCCACCCTAAAAGCATCAATATATATGGCCAATTGTATAATGATATAATATGGAAAAAATTCGATCGATAAATAGGTAAAAAAAACAATTGTATAACTCTAACCAAGGCATAATATAAGTTCATTTATGTCGAAGGGGATATTCCACCTTCCAATTTGAGAAGAAGGAACAAGTTCATTTATGTGAAAGTGAGTATTCCACCTTCCAAATTGAGAATGGGAGCACATGTTTTTCATTTTTTGAAGTGAAATTGACTTCATAGGGCCATGTAAAATGTAATTTAATAGATAGTTCTTAAAATTTAATCCATAAATGAATCCCCCCATAATTGCATGAATCTCGGTGTATGTTGCTAACCTTTATTTGATCATCTAAGATGAAAAATACTTGATGAAAATTGAAATCAAATTGGTTTGATGCATTGATATATCAAATATGCTTAAGAAAGGCATTTAGGCGAGTCCATGGGTCCCCATGGAAATGTATATAAAACATAGGATCTATGGATATAGATGACTAGACACATATCTAAGCCCTAGATTATCAGCAACTAACCTTCAATTTATATGTATTCCATGGATATGGATACTAAAATCATGATTTTTTTGATAAAACTAAGTGATATTCCATTTAAGACACATTGGATCTTCTCAACCCTAAACTAAGTTATAGAAGGAGTCATAATGAGAAAAAATTCTAGATTATCCTCCCCCAACTGTATCATCAACTACAATGGGATATCCATACCTCCCTATATTACTCAAACCCTCATAGTCATTATCCCATGCCCTCATTGTTTCTTGAATGTAATCATGTCCCTCCACATACTCCAACAACGACCCTCCCCCCCGCCCCCCTTCCCCCCACCTTTCCACCCTATAACCTTGCTCAAACAATTGAGGAATCACTTCCTTTTACTTCCCGCTTTTTCTCCCCTCCCCTCTCCCCTTAATCATAGACAAGATCCCCATAACCCCTTAGAAATTAGGTCAAACTCTCATCCCCTTTTAGTGTCTCCCTAGCTCACCAACTATGATGCTCTCCCTGCTTCAATGAACTTAAATTTCGACATTTCATGGAGCTAAAGAAAATTTGGAGGACACTAAAAAACAACTAAAATTAGGATTTTAGAAAGAAAGAAAATAAGGTAAGGAAATTTAAGTCAATAGAGGAAAATAATTGGGGATCTAAGATACCATATTTCATGCCTTCAACTGACATACAACAAATCCCTTAGTGAGGCATTGAAGTTTCTCCCTTGGAAATCCAAAGTATTAGGCTTTACACAAAAACAAGAAAGTGTAAGAAACCTTATTCACAATCTTTGACCAAAATTAATGTTGCTATATGGGAAAAATATAGGAAGTGATGGCATGCATTCAAAATTAAATAAAATATAAAGAAGTAGTAATGAAAAAAAAACTTAACAACTAACATACTTATAGGGATATCCAGATAATCTAGGACCCAATGGAGTTCACCCTCTTTTATGTGGCTACAATAAGAAATTGGCCATCCATTCAATTTCAAGAAGCTTCTATAGGATGGATTTGCAAGTTTTTAAATTTTGTTCCCCTCACAATATAGAAGGTGAAATTAAATGTCATGAATCTATAAATATATATAGGAATAAAATAAAGGGTGATGACAAAATATTGATGGAAGAATTGAATTTTTTCCTTTCCTCATTAAAAAAGTAGGAGGGGTTTACCTCTTAAAGTAAATTAGGGGAAATATGGAGGACCTTATGGGCAAGCACAAGGCAATAGAGTAAGCCTAGAACAAGGGATTGAGTCATGATAATGAGTGGAGTTCCATATTTTAGGTCACGTGCATAGGTAGAAGGACCGTGGACTAGCCAAGAGAGGGGTTAGGAACCACCAAGAAGTAAGAAAAGGATCCCATAGCACACACGTCACTGCTTTAAGTGGTATCAGAGCAAGCAAGCTCTATAGAGCCTAAGGCTCGATGATTTTTTTGAGAAGTACAACTGAGCTAGTATAGAAGACATGTGATGCATCACCAAATTTTCACATTTTTCACCATTCCAACCATACTTCTTTGACCATCTATTAACTATATGTTGCCTTTATTATTTGATTTCTCCATGAATGTAATAATAAATCCAAGAATGTTGAAGTACTTAATTATTTCCATGTTCCTTTATTTTTAACATATTAAAGAGAATAATTCTTCATTTATTACTAATGATGGTTTTCCTAGCTTGGTTCCATTATTTATATGTAGCCTCCAGAGTTATTGGGTGTCACTCTAATTAACATAAGCACAAAACATCCGGCTATTAGAAGTGCAGAATGGTCGAGTTACCAGAATTGCGTATACTATGCTGATCCAATTAAAAGAAGCCAAGTTGCTAGACGTGCACATGCAATGTTGATCTAGCTGAAAGCATCCGAGTTACCGAAAGTCAAGACACACTATTCTGATAGCTACGCAAGTCTGTACATGTTTTTAGTTACTGGAATTCCATGTAGCTGATTGCCAATGGTGCATTTGTTAATTGAGATATTTATCCACTAAATTAGTGCAAATCATGCCATGGAATTTATTCCTAATATCATAAATATTATTTCATATCATTCACATTGCACGCATGTCAGTTCTAGAAACCTCTAGCAGCGATTAATAGTTCGCACATCTCGTGTCAAGCATATTGGGGTCATCAAATTCGGGTGTGATTTCTAGGAAAATGGAGAAAATTATAGAAAATGTAAAACATGGGTTTTGTTTAGAACATTCCCATTCAGGCCACACGCGAGAATTCCTCCAAAAGTTTCATGTACTAAGAGATATTCAAAAGTTTCATGTATTAAGAGATATTCATGGTTATTTTAGAGGGAAATTTCTAGTTGTGATAATTGTCTAGCTACAATAAACTGAACAACCAATTACCAAAACACATCAGATCAAGCTATTTGCAGATAACATCTAACATAATGCATCATATTAAGTTATTTCATGTCAAATAATTATTTTGTGATCATATTTGTAGATGAGAATACTAACAAATTAATCTTTTGTAAAATCTATTATGGTTTGATATGTTGTTTTTGGGAAAATAGTTCCAACTCGTCTCCTATATTTTATGTATAAATTCTCAAGTAAAAATAAGGTTCAGTTGTTATTAGAGGGGAGAATAATATTGATTTTGTATAGCAGCAACATTATGGATGATTGTTTGAATTTGTAATCTATAATTTTGGTTGATTAATGACAATTTCCCATTGCTAATTATATTGTGAATTAACTTTATATTCTTGCAATTCTCCCATCTAGCAAGGGCCCCCTATCCTATGATGCAATTGTAGAATTAGGTAGTGTTGTAGATAATTTATTTCATGAATATTTATATCATTTTTAAATATTTCTAGGTTACATTCTTGTAACTTTTAATTCATGTTTTATTTATTCCATGCACAAATCCAGTAGTTTAATTCCAACAATTTCTAGATTTTTGTGTGCTTATGTGGTGTTATTTTCAAGGCCTTTGCATGAGGAGTGTTAATCCAGGGACCCAATAAGTGAACAAAAGGACATAAGAATTCTTTATTCCAGTTATGTGTTAATTGTGTTTGTTGCTATAGGAACCATTGAACTTATCGAGCACTTCTATGGTGTTGATAAATGAAATTAAAGTTAGTTTTTTATTTATTATTTCATTTATCAGCATGCAAGTCGTGAATCCATGTTTAATAGAGTTCATGAGAAGTTTTTTTTAGTAGACTATTGGAGTGTCTTTTGATTTCAGACCAATTAATCATATTTCTACATATATTTTGTCGGCACCTCATTAGTTTATGAACTCCTAGTTGATAATTTAATGTACAATTCTCATCATTTTTGGCACTATTTTTGGGGAGGTACCAAGGGAATAGGTTTTTATTAATTGAATATTTGATTAAATTTCCCTACCTGTAGTATACGAGCATCTTAGTGGTAATACGAGGGATAAGAACTTTCACGCCTATGTTTGGTTTGTTTCTTGCTTCTCTAGATTTAGAAGATGTTGGTACTGCACTAGATGAGTAAGAAGCTAACTCATGATTAACATGTAACTTTTGATAGTAAGACTTAGTATGCACTAGATGAGTAAGAAGCTAACTCATGATTAACATGTAACTTTTGATAATAAGACTTAGTAGCAAGAGGGCATCTACGTGCATGATAAAGCTTATTTTTAATTTTCTTTATTTTGATATATTTTGTTTATTTCCATACAAAGAATTAGAAATTATAAGAACCCCTCAATGTACTAATCCATGTGTGAGAAAATAAGAAAATAATTCCTAAGCTCAATATAAGGTAACACAAACTTAATTTATATTGAGAAAAAATAGATAAATATTTAACTCTTACAAAATAACTCCATAAATCCATTAGTAATTTAGACCTACAAAATCAATGAATAAGATTTTAAATAGTTTAAAATTTCATTATGAAAAAAACACTTCACAAATCCAAAATTATATCTTTTCAATTATTGTATTATAAGTATATATTGGCCAACGAAAGAAACCTTATACATAAAAAGATACACATGAAAAAAAAAACATGAACAAAGCCATTTCTATATATATATATATATATACACTGTACCATTATAAATATTTTACAATAAAGCATATTATAAACATTTTATGAAAAAAAAAAAAATGACACATCAAAATATGTATCATATATGTTATTGCAAGGGTTGGGATTTGACGGGCATTTTGCCCGTCATAGACCATTTTACCGTTATTGTAAGATTGGAATATTTTCCTTACCGTCACTTGTGATGTATATTGAAATGTGTATAACATAATTTTGATGATTGAATTCTTTCTGAAGACCTTATTAATATCTTTCAAATCTATATATTTTGAAATTTGAAAGACTCAGATACTAATTATAAACATTATATATGTAACCATGCTTTTCACTGCATCATATTCAGGCAAATTTCGTATTATCTTATAAAATGTACCCCATCTCCACTCATGCAAATGTACCCCGTCTCCAGTGGATGCAAGAAGATATAGTGATTTAACGCACAGTTTTTCTGCATTTTATGCACTTGGAGAGTTTTTAGGATATACCTGATTATATATCCCGCATTGTTGTGTAGATTTACAAAAAAAAAAAAAAAATTGAAAGAGGAAGAAGATTTATACTATATTGTAGTATATCAAGGTTTTGTTTTTAATGAATAAAAATAAAGAGTTAGAATTTTAAATTGGAAAAAAAATCATTTGATTTTTTTTAATACTTATGGTAATGTTTCTATATTTAAATTATAATTAAAAAAATTATTTGATATATTTTTAATTCAAATTTAAATATTTTTTATAATTTTTTATCTATTTAATTAATAATGTATATTTAAATTATAATTAAAAAATTTAAGTGATATATTTTTAATTTTAATTTAAATATTTTTTATAATTTTTTTATCTACTTAATTAATAATGTATATTGAAAAGTTATCTTCTTTGTAGATCATATTTTAATTTATATTTATAAATATAAGTTTTTTATTTTATACTTATGTTATATATTTATTAAATATTTAATTTTTTATTTAAATATAATTTAAAAAATTATATCTTTTAATTAATTTTATAAACATGTTTATTTTGGAACTGAGTTTTTAGAATTTTAATATAATTACTAATAATTATTTGGTGGATAATAGAGATTTATCCCTTAAGGAAATTTATATCTCTACTACATGTTCTCCTTTTTAATTAAATTGACTAATTAAAAGAAATAATCATATCAACAAGATATGAAGTGATTTATGTTTTTTTTTTTTTTACATGGTATACTCATAAGTCATCGTATTGGCCTATGACACTGTAATGGAGTCAATTTGAAAATTAAGAATCTCAATTGTGAATATAGATGATTAACAATATTATTCCATGCTTTTTAAATGTATAAATGTTTAACTTATATATTAATACTTTTCATAATTAATGGAAAAAAAATTTGAATCGAAAGGAGATAAAGCAGATGGAGTTGTTCAGGGTTTCATGTTCTTTAATTGCAGAGGTTCGCTACAGAACTGATTATGCACCTATAGACGTCAATCCAGACGGCGGACACAACCAACACCTGTTGTCTCAGTGGTTAGGATACATGGGAGCTCATTTATATCTGGGATTGCAGATCTATATGTCGGCACACTATTTTGCCATCAACTTTTGCACCTGGAGACAACACGATTCAATTTGCCCAAAAAATAACCTCTTCAAACTTCAGATACGGAAATCTAGGCCTAGATCTATAATACCACCATCGATCTCACCTGCAAATGAATGGTACTGCAACAAGATGCCATTTGGGGCACACCCAACATCGGATCTTAGGGCGCATAACACTAATTGGATAGGTACGATTTTGAAAAGGGCAGGGAGGAGCATGATGGAGAAAGGTGATATTAGGGTTCTTTGTACTGGGCTTCTCGCCTACACTGTGGCAGCCTCGAGCTCTAAGAATCGGTGGCTGGGCATCGACATACCTCTACACAAAATCAGATAAAGGAGACAAGAAACCCCCGTAGATCTGGACCTCTCACAAACCAGTTCGGACATGGGGTTTCCACTGACCTCATGGCTACCCACACCCAGTCACGAAGGAAATGCGATTGTGAAGGTTGGGATGGGGGTTTTACTAGGCGAAGGACCTCGCATGGTTACTACAGAAGGCCACGATAATGCTGACACCAAATCCCATCGTGAGGTGCTATGTTACATTTCAGGGCCAGGTTTCGGTGGGTATGATAGTGTCTCTCTTGAGGCGATGACGTTTGGGTTGCACAAACCTTTGCCCCTACCAACGCCTGTGGGTCTCCACTGCCGGAACATGTACAGGGTCACATATGGCCATCTCATGCGATTAGATCTTGCCTGGACCCTTATGCCCCATTTGACAACACTTACCCCAGGGACCCTAAGGCATCCTCAACACAAAGGGAGTCTCCCATTGCGAAAGAGCCCAAAATTGACTCTGGAGGGAGAGTACAAAATGCTAACAACAACCATGGACCAGGTAAACAGAAACAGATTTCAAATTTTCATTAAAACCTCTATTGGAAAAAATATAGTTTTATGGGCAAAGGAAACAAAACAGGTGATAGATCTCAAAATGAAAATCACACAAGCTCAGGGATACCCAGTATCAATACAATCACTGATACATGAAGGTAGAGCACTTCAACGCTACAACACCATAAATGATTACTCCATAACCTCTAGTTCCACCATTATTCTCAACCTACGGCTGTGAGGAGGAGGAACAGAGGACCGGGGAAAAACCAAAATCTTTGGTGGTGAAGGGGGAGGCAATATCTAAAAATAGAATCACAATAATACAAGGCCTTCTTTCAAGAACATACTACAGGGGAACAAAAACCCAATTCCCCTACAAAACCAAAGGGTAATATCCCCAAGCCCTACATATTAAAACAACTGAATCATACTCCTGAATTGGTCATAGATATACCTGAGACTGATGATCATCAAAACACATATCAAGCAAAAGCACTTATATGCCGTTTCAATAGCTTTTGGCCCAAACCAATGGACCTCTTTCAATGGATATTCAAAAAATGGACCATGGAGTGCGAAATACACCTATGCTCAAAAGGCTTCTTTATAATTAAATTTTAACATTCATAAATCATAGATTACATTCTCCAAGAGGGTCTGTGGTTCTGGGATTCGACGGGTCTTTACATCACCCCATGGATCTCGGACTTTGATGCTAATACTATGGTTGTTTCCAGAATGCTAGTCTTGGTCAGACTATACAATCTTCCCTTAAATTTATGGAGTGACAGTGTCCTTGAAAGTATAGGGAATGTCATTGAGTGATACATCAAAATAGATACATAACGAATGGAGGAGAGAATATTCACCTTTGCATGTATTTGTCTCGAATTAAACCTTAGCAAAGGACTTCCAGAAAGCATACAATTGGTACATAAACAACAAAAATGGATGCAACACATAGACTATGAAAGCATAGCCTTTAGATGCAGAATCTGTAGACAGACTGGTCATCTACAAAATACTTGTTCTGAAGCAAAGAGAGATAATCGAAGAAAGAAGAGGGTCAGGAAAACACCCAAAGGATGGCAATATCACCCATATGACTCAGAGGAGGAGATAGAAGAAGAAGGGGAAGTACCCACTATAGATTCGAACAAACAGTCAACAGTTATCCCGGATGCACAAGAAACAGAAACACAGGATCCATCTGAAATACAAACACAACAGGACCTGCCCACAAAGGACCCAGTTGTAACAAACAGAGGTGGGAAAAAAAGGCATCATTCATCAGACACCTCAGACTTGGACAAGGACGTTGGCGCAACTACAGTTGAAAATCAACTCGCCCTTGTCTGTCCCACGTCATCTCAATGAGCATGGCAGAAGGTGGAAAAAAATAAAGGGAGAAAAACTTAGTTTTTCTGCCCATTGTATATTAATGATCTTTGCTTGTCATTCTTGAACACCAGTCTCGGTTGGTTGTTGGTCTTATATCTGCTAGTGCAACATGTAATTTTGTTTCTTATAATAAAATTACGATTTTTCCTTGGGAAAAAAATACTTTCATAATTAATAATAATAATTAAAGTAAATTATAATTTTTTTAGTTTTTATGATTTTTGTAATTTTAGCAACATGACAGTGTCTCTTGTGGTAAGTGTTTTTCAGGCTGCAGTAGTGATGTTTTTATTTTAATTTTTTTTAAATCAATTATTTTACTATGTATTTTTTATTATTATATTATGTAATTCTTACATGGATTCACATTATGGGTCTATAATTGTTTATTCCATATTAAAAAGTAGATTTGAATAAATATGTATATTGCTACATCATATATGTCTTCATTGAATTACTATCATTTTATTTAAGAAAGTACAATATGAGGAAGGTTTTGTCTTCAATTTAGGATATGGATCCACTATAGTTTTAGTTTTTCGATAAATTATTTAAACATTAGATTGATACTTAGGTTTTTAAAATTAAGCTAATGATAGGAAAGAATAAGTTAAAATGTGTAGGTTAGTGATTAGCTTATGTACTTTAAGATAGAGTAGGCTAGCCTAGGTTAAGGTAAGATATGCTAGATTAGGTTAGATGGCTAATTTATATTAGATAAGGCTATGTTAAGGTAAGATTTAGGTAGGCTATTCTAGCATAGGTTTGGTTGGGTAAAGCAAGGCTAACTTAACTAGAATAGATACAAGCATCCCATTGAGAGATGGGATGAATGTAGGTTCACCTTTAGTTGAGCTGGTAAAGCTCAGGGGTCAAACCTAATTCAATGTTTTTTTGCATGAGGGTTAGATGTTCAATTGTTACAAAAAACAACTAGAAGAATCCCAATCAGAGATGGGATGAAAATTATTTGTTAATTTTCAAGGAAATACTTTTGTATAAAAAATAAACTAGTTAGATATGATATGGAGCCCTATTAGAGTGATTTTGTTATTATTTTATTCAATGTTACTATAATACACACATTTTTTTCTTGTATATGTTTTTGTGTGTTCAGTTGTTTATATATATGTACAATAACATATATCTATATTGATTTTTCCACCTGGTAAAACCAATATTTCTTAAATGCTACAAGATCCAACATATCTCTTAAGACTTGAACCCACGCTACTTAGGACAAAAATCGTGAACCATACCACTTAGCTAAGTTCCTTTGAAAATTTAGCTAAATTTTGGTGATAAATAGAAGGAATGATTTTATCAAAGTGTGTTTTTACCACATTTAATTCTCATTAGTATTTTCTCTTTGATAATGGAATAATGAAGGAGTAAACCATAGCATAAGCCTATAAGTTTAGTATTATAATTTTTAAAAGGTTTAGTTAGATATTATGCATTCAATCTTTGCTAATATTAGTGTATATCTCATGATTCAAAACAATGCTAAAATATATATATTGTTAAATGTATATTTTATCTTTCGATATATATTATATTATGTAAATATTATCATAAACCATATTAATTAATCTAATTTTGAGTTTTTATTGATAAATTCAATAGTTTTACTTATGTTGTCATATTATACGCCCAATAAGATCTCGTTAGTTATATTTCGTATATATACAAATGCTATGTCATGTTCTAGTCAAAGAGATTTGATTTTAGGGTTATAGAGATTTTATTGTGAATATTCCATGCAATTTCAAACTAAGATTCAAGATTTGATAAGTCATTTGTGTGTTATTGTCATTTTTTTTTAATATGTGAAAATTTTTAGCATAATTGTGTTATTGAAGGCTAATTTTTAAATGAAACTTTTTTGGGTGAAGAGTTAATTTATTTTCAAAACATCACTCATGAAGGGAAAAATCTTAAAGATAATGTTACTTGACGGGAAGCATAAAAGTCCAAAATGTAAAAAAATAATTATTTGACGAGTAAAGAAAAATCCAAATTCTAGCCCTGATAGCTATTGGTCAATAGTTGTCATTGACGGAATATAAGCTCTTTTGATGAGCTCTCTTAATGTAAGATTGATAGATGTTGCATGATGACATACATTTACACTATCATATGAAGGCATACTATCATGATGACATGGAAGACACACCATGATGAAGAAGCTCTAATGATCTCTTACTGTCCCAATCACCTTCTGCACTAAAATTTCATGAACAGTCACAAAGAAAAATAAATTTAGACACCTTAGAGGCATCCTTTCACAATGAATCCTGGACCATATTAAAGAGGATTTTTCCCTCTTTCCAACAAGATCTTACTTGCCCCAAAACTCCCAATAGTTTGTGAGAAATTGAATTTTTAAGATAAAAACAAAAAATATTTGCAGTCAAGCTGACATATGCAGTCATATAATGTCGGCCTTTTTTTCCAATGGTTGTGTCTCTTCATAGGGACAAAAAACTATATATATAAATTTGCGTTTCATTCATTTCTGGCCAGCAATTCGGTGAAGAACATCTGAGAAACACAGAACATTGAGGAGAGTTCACATCTTGTGAACTAAGGCTGAGGAGGACTTAAAAAGCATATTGATTGGGTTATCCTTCCATTGAGATTTTGATCAGTGTACAGTAATCTGTGAAGGGTCAGACTTGTAAAAAATTTCAGACCTTAACCTCAATTCCTGTGATCAGTTTGAAGAGCTCGGATTTTCTGTGAAGACAAGAGAAATTTGGATCTGTAGCTTAGCCAGTGGAGAATCAAAGTAGGGCTCGGACAGTCACCGATAAGAAAATCAGACCAACAATAAACCTTGAAGAACAGTCACCTCTGAAACCCTCAGATCAGTAAATAGAGGGCTCGTATTTGTGAATAAAAGTGCACCAGTGACAGCCACCTGTGGGAGACCGGACTGGCGGATAGGCCTCTGTTGAAGGCTCCTCCAAGCTTGGACTTGCAGCAGTCTTCAAACCTGTGATCTAAGTTTTTGAGGAGCTCAGAAAATTTTTCTTATGCTTGGATTACAGTCCTTTCTGAAGGGTCGGGACTTAGGAATATGTGGCTCATTTTAGAAACTCGGTCTAGTCACCTAAGGATCGATAGTCACCTATAATAGATTGGATTGGCAGCTAGGAGAAGAAGGATTGTAGTCCAGTGGTATATCTCAAAACCAGTTTCGTGGACAGTCACTCAGACTTATGTGAGGACTATTTAATTCACATGATGGACAAAGTACAGTGAAGAAATAACAGTGAAGAATCTTGTTGATGACAGTCAAGTAAGTAAATCACACATTTTCTATTAAAATAAGACTGATGGATTGTTGTCCTTGGGGTAGGTGCCCCTAAACACAAGGTTGGTGCCTTGAGAAGATAGGGTCGAAGCCCTAGAGCTCAGAGCCTCATCAAAGTCCAAGTTGGTGCTTGGAAAACAGGTTGGTGCCTGTTTCATTAAAAGGGTTGGTGCCCTTCTCTCATCTATTGTATACTATTATTAAAAAGGGATTGAAATTCTCTTTAATTCTTAATATCATTATTATATATATCTCTCTGTCTTTAATTGTGAAGAATCTAACTGGAAATAATTAACAATTGAAAAGAAATATTGATTCACCCCTCTCTCAATATTTCCAACAATTGGTATCAGAGCCAACTTCTTCATTATCAGCCTAACAGCTAGAAGAAGGATTATTAGGCACAATGAAGAACATGGAAGCAACAGGGAAACTCCATATCTTTGATGGAAAAAAATTTAGTTTCTAGAAAAAGAGGATGTCCTACTATCTAATGTCTCTTGGCCCTGTAGTATGCCACTCTATTTTAGATGGATACAAAGCTCCCACTAGTCTTCCAACTGATCCAGATGAAAGAAAAGCCTACATTGCTAATGCCAAAGCTTTAAATTCCATGAATAGTGGAATCACTGATTCTGAATTTACGAAAGTCATGAACTGTGACTCAGCCAAAGAAGTATGGGATAAATTAGTTTCACTATATGATGGGGACTCCAAAGTTAAGAAGGGAAAGCTTAAAACCTATAGAAGACAATTTGAGAGTCTGAAAATGGATGATGAAGAAGATATTGCATCATACTTCCTCAGAGTAGTTGAAGTGGTTAACTTTCTTAAAGGACTAGGGGAAAATATTGAAGAAAGCACCGTAGTTCAAAAATCCTGAGATCACTTCCTGACAGATTCGACTCCAAAGTAAGTGCCATAGAAGAAATGAAGGACCTAGATACTCTCAAGATGGATGAATTTCATGGAATTCTTATTGCCTATGAGATGAGGAAAGGGGTCCCAAATTTCAAAGAAGCAGCTTTCAAAGCCTCAAAATATACAAAAGAAGGAAAAGGATGTAATTACAACAGTGATGAATCAGATACTGAAAATGAGTTAGCTCAATTTGTACGAAGACTAAAAAAGGGATCTAAGCTAAAAGGTAAGTACCCTCTTATTTGTTTCAATTATGGAAGAATAGTTCATTACGCTGCAAAATGTCATAAACATGATAGTGATGATGAAAATGACTCTAAAAGAATGATGTACAAGAAGAAAGGTTTTAATAAGAAGAACTTCTTCTCTAAACAAGATGAGTCTGATGAAGATGAATTCGTAGTCATAAAGAGGAAATCAACTAGAAATGTGCAGTAGTACAAAGAAAGAAATGATGAATCAGATGAGGAAAGTAATTATGTTGGAAGCAAAGAAACACTATTCATGTCACTTACAAATGATGATGACTCTGAAATAGAAGATGAAAGAAACATGGATAGTTTGCTAATGAGTGCCATTAAAGAAAATGAGAATCTACAAAAGAAGATAATTTCTCTCAAAATAGAAAGAGAGGAAGCAAAAAGAAGGGAGTATTTCTTGAACATCAAGTTCAAAGAGAAGGATGATATATGTGAAAAATTTGAAGCTGAAATAGTGTCCCTAAGAAAGGAATTGGAGAAAATCAAAAGGAGTTGGCAAAGCTCTCTAGCCCTTGACAACATTCTTAACACTCAAAGACCTCAACAGGACAAGTCTAGAATTGGTTCCAAATGAGAATCATCAAGTATGAAGAATAATGCCATAATTTATGTTGATGTACTCTCTTGCAGTCCAAAAGAAGAAAAATCATCTCAGGAAAAAGGTCACATCTCAAAACCAAGATTTGAAAGAGTAACTCCAAGGAAGGATGTTGATTCAAGCTATGTATACTGCAACAGGTATCAAACTATTTTTCTTGGGCATTGTTATAATTGTAAAAAATTTGGGCATCAAGCTAAGCATTGCAAGGCTCATAAGAATGAAGCATCAAGATTGAATAATCAACCAAACCAACTGTGTGGGCCTAAAGAGAAAGAACAAATCAAAACTTACAATTCCTTTGATCCTTTGGCTAAGTTTTATCCGTCTTGCTCATTATGTGATGATTATGATCACAGTGAACAAAATTTCCCTCTCAAAAGGGAAAAAGCTAAAAAGGTAAATATCAAAAATGATAAATGTGGCCTAGATCTATGTGCTCATAGTGAAGAAAATCATTGGTTCGTAGATAGTGGATGCTCGAGACATATGACAGGAGACCAAAAGAAGTTTATCTCATTGAACAAGAAAAATGGAAATGTATCCTTTGGAAGTGGATCTGCTAAAATCACTGTAAAAGGGACTGCTACCCTTGTCAACAGACTAGGAAAGGCTCAAAATACCTTGCTAGTAGAAGGACTCAAACACAATCTCTTAAGTGTCAGCTAGATTTGTGACCAAGGACATAATGTTGTCTTTAGTACAAAAAATTGTGAAATAAGAGACTCGCCCTCAGGAGAGCTTGTGGCGAAAGGAGTAAGAACACTAGATAATGTTCACATTCTCAACAGAATCCAAGAATATAAATGTTACTTAAGTCAAATAGATGAAATTTGGTTATGTCACAAGCGATTGGGGCATACATGTTTTAATAACCTAGTCAACATCATAAAAATTAATGCAGTAAGGGATATTCCAAAAATGTGCAAACAAAATCAAGTTGTATGTGGTCCATGCCAACATGGAAAGCAAAACAGAACTAGCCACAAAACTAAGGAGTTCTCAACAACAAAACCTTTGGAAATTATTCATGCAGATTTGTGTGGGCCAACTAGAACTCCAGCTCTTTAGGGTGAAAGGTACTTTTCTCTATTTGTTGATGACTATACTAGAATGATGTGGATATATTTCATAAAATAGAAATCCAAAGCATTTGAATGTTTTAAAAATATTAAGGCTCTCATTGAGAATGAGAAAGATTCTAAGATTAAATGTCTTAGAATGGATAGAGGAGGATAATTCACCTCGAAAGAGTTTGATAAATTCTGTAAATAGCATGGAATTGAAAGAGAACTCTCTACTGCTAGGACACCACAGAAAAATGGAGTAGTTGAAAGAAGGAACCGAACCATTCAAGAAATGGAAAGGAAAATGCTACTAGCAGCCGATTTGCAACCAAAATTTTGGAGAGAAGAAGTTGGCACCACAGTTTACACCTTAAATAAAACTCAAATAAGACCAAAAAATGAAAAGACTCCTTATGAATTATGGAAAGGAAGACCTGCTTCAGTAAAATATTTCAGGGTTTTTGGAAGCAAATGTTTCATAAAAATAAATGATGACTCACCAGGTAAATTTGATTCAAGAGTTGACGAAGGAATATTTCTTGGATAATCCACTAGGAGCAAAGATTAAAAATGTTACAACTATTGTCTACGAAGAATAGTGGAAGGAATTGATGTAAAGATTGATGAAGGCCTTCCATAATAGGAATTGAAGATCATGAAGTTGAGCCTTTATTTGAACAAAGTGAAGAAGAAGAACCTGAAAAAGAAGAGGAGAATGAAGAACCTCAAAATTAATCTTGACAAACTCCCTCCAAGATCAAGTTTGTTCAAAGATATCATCCAGAAGAACAGGTCATTGGAAATATAGATGAAGGTATCCAAACTCGAAGAAGGATGATAAGTACCCCTAGAAAAGATGATGTGGCTCAATTATCTTTAATAGAACCTAAAAAAAATTCTCAAGCAAGCAAAGATCCTCATTGGATAAAGGCCATGGAAGATGAAATGTCTCAGATTGAAAAAAATGAGACTTGGGAACTGGTACCTTGCCCAAAAGATAAAAATATAAATGGAACAAATGGGTATTCAAAAACAAGATGAATGAAGATGGAAAAATCATCATAAATAAAGATAGACTTGTCTGCAAAGGATACTCGCAAATCAAAGGAATTGACTTCGAAGAAACTTTTGCACCAATAGATCGAATGGAAGCCATAAGAATGTTTCTAGCATTTACTTGCTGAAAAGTATTCAATGTTTATCAAATGGATGTAAAATCAGCATTCCTAAATGGAGATATCAAGGAGGAAGTTTACATGGAGCAACCAGAAGGATTTGATCTTGCTGAAGGAAAAGACCTTGTATGAAAACTAAAAAAGGCCTTGTATTGATTAAAACAAGCCCCTAGAGCATGGTATGCAAAGTTGGATCACTATCTGCAACAAGAAGGTTTCAAAAAGGGAGTGGCAGGTAGCAATCTCTACATGAAGATGGACAAGGAAAACCTTCTGATCACTCTTGTTTACGTTGATGATCTAATATTTTCTAGCAATGATGAAGAAATTAGCCATGAGTTTGCTCTAAATATGTCAAAAAAATTAGAGATGTCCATGATTGGTGAGCTGTCTTACTTTCTTGGGCTACAAATATCTCAAACCTCTGTAGCCATGTTTTTATCTCAAGAAAAATATCTTAAAGACATGCTTAAAATATATGGGATGGAAGATTATGCACCTATGAGCACACCAATGACCATAGATTGTAAATTAAGAAAAGACGATGATACCCCCAAAATAGATGCAACTCTTTATAGGTCAATAATTGGAGCTCTCCTATACTTAACTGCTACAAGACCAGATATTATGCAAGCAGTAGGAATGGTAGCGAGATTTCAGTCAAGTCCTAAACAATCCCATCTAGCAGTTGTGAAAATAATTCTCAGATATCTGAAAGGAACGACTAATTTCGGTCTTTGGTATCCTAAGAGTTCAACTCTTATTGTGACAGCTTATTTTGATGCTGATTGGGCCAGAAGTGTGGATGATTGAAAAAGTACCAGTGGAAATGCATTATTTATGGGAGATTGTCTTGTATCTTGGCTCAAAAAAAAGCAATCATCTATATCCCTTTATACAGCTGAAGCTGAGTATATGGTTGTTGTTGATTGTTGTACACAAATTATATGGATGAAGGAAGCCTTGAAGGATGTCAACATAGAAACTAAGCAACCAATTACTATTTTTTGTAACAATACTAGCACCATCAAAGAGTCCAGTGATGCACTCAAGAACCAAACATATTCTAATCAAATACCACTTTCTCCATGAACAAGTTGCTGAACACAATATCAGGTTGGAATACATCAATACAAAAGAGAAAATTGTGGATATCTTTACAAAACCCCTTCCACGAGAAGCATTTGAGTATCTTCGCCAAAATATGGGGGTCATTGCTCTTGCATCACATTAAATCAAGAAGCATGATAGGGGTACAGTATGTTAGGGGGGGCAGCATGACAGGGGGAGTACTTGGGCACCCCATTTTCCATTGATGTCAAAGGGGGGGAGAATTCTATAATATTTCCATCAATGACAAAGGGGGAGATTGTTGGTTAATAATTTTCATTGATGGAATATAAGCTCTCTTGATGAGCTCTCTTAATGGAAGATTGATAGATGTTGCATGATGACATACATGTGCACTATCATATGATGGCATACTATCATGATGACATGGAGGACACACCATGATGAAGAAGCTCTAATGATCTCTTACTATCCCAATCACCTTCTGCACTAAACTTTCATGAAAAATCACAAAGAAAAATAAATTTAGACACCTTGGAGGCATCCTTTCACAATGAATCCTGGACCATATTAAAGAGGATTTTTCCCTCTTTCCAACAAGCTCTTACTTGCCCCAAAACTCCCAATATTTTGTGAGAAATTGATTTTTTAAGATACAAAAATATATATTTACAGTCAAGCCAACCTATGCAGTCATATAATGTCGAAATTTTCTTTCCAGTGGTTGTGTCTCTTCATAGGGACAAACAAATATATATAAAAATATGTGTTTCATTCATTTCTAGCCAGCAATTCGGTGAAGAACATCTGAGAAAAACAGAACATTAAGGAGAGTTCACATCTTGTGAACTAAGTCCGAGGAGGAGTTAAAAAGCATATTGATTGGGTTATCCTTCCATTGAGATTTCGAATAGTGTACAATAATCTGTGAAGGGTCAGACTTGTACAAAATTTCAGACCTTAACCTCAATTCTTGTGATCATTTTGAAGAGCTCGGATCTGCTGTGAAGACCAAATAAACTTAGATCTATAGCTTAGCCTGTGGAGAATCAAAGTAGGGCTCGGACAGTCACCAATAAGAAAATCGGACCAGCAATAAACGTTGAAGAACAGTCACCTTTGGAAGCCTTGGATCAGTAAATAGAGGGTTCGGATCTGTGGATAAAAGTGCACCTATGACAGCCACCTGTGGTTGATTGGACTGGTGGATAGGCCTTTGTTGAAGGCTCCTCCAAGCTTGGAATTGTAGCAGTCTTCGAACCTGTGATCTAATTTTTTGAGGAGCAGTTTGTCTTATGCTTGAATTACAGTCCTTTCTGAAGGGTCTGGACTTAGAAATCTATGGCTCATTTTAGAAACTCGGTCTAATCACCTAAGGAGGGACAGTCACCTATAATAGATTGGATTGACATCTAGGAGAATAAGGATTGCAGTCCAGTGGTATATCTCAAAACTAGTTTTGTGGACAGTCACTTAGACTTATGTGAGGACTATTGAAGTCTCATGATGGACAAAGTATAGTGAAGAATCTTGTTGATGACAGTCAAGTAAGTACATCACACATTTTATATTAAAAATAATATTGAGGGATTGGTGTCCTTGGGGTAGGTGCCCATAAACACAAGGTTGGTGCCTTGAGAAGATAGGGTCGAAGCCCTAGAGGTAGGAGCCTCATCAAAGTCCAAGTTGGTGCTTGGCAAATGGGTTGGTGCCTGTTTCATTAAAAGGGTTGGTGCCCTTCTCTCATCTATTGTATACTATTACTAAAAAGGGATTGAATTTCTCTTTAATTCTTAATATCAATATTATATATATCTCTCTGTCTTTAATTGTGAAGAATCTAACTGGCAATAATTAAAAATTGAAAAGAAATATTGATTCACCCCCCTCTCAGTATTTCCAACAATAGCAATATTGTTTTAGTGGAAATTCATGCTATATTCCCACCTAAACTCTCGTGAATATTTTGTTTAACATTTACTGAGATTATTAATGCTAAAGATTGAAGTAATTAGTTTTGCACACCAACCATAAGTGGATTTATTTTCTTAATTTAACAAAAAAGGGTGTGTTTATGTCAGGTATGGAAAGTCGTGGATCGTTGCCAACATGTCAATGACTATTATTCCAAATAAGTAACACCACAACATCGACACATGAAAATATGGTTTAAAAAAATTAAACCAGAGATTGATTTGGAGGTCCTTTTATCATTTAGTTTGTGATCCATTACACATATTTTATTAAATAACACAAATATCATTATAATTTTGTCCTTAATAAAATTCAATAAACTTGGATCACAATATACCATGAGTATGATATGTTAATAAATATCGCAAATGCAACACACAACGTGAGACAGAGCTCACACAACTTGTTCTTAGCTCAACGGTAACATTACATATTTATAGCATAGACACTCACCTAATCTTCCTAAGTTTGGGGAAACAATCCTGAACTGGTGGAACTAAACTCTAATTATAAAACTCTCATTCAAAAAACCATAACCACTCCTATTTCTACATTATTCTAGATTATTCTCACATCCTCCCTTAATGGAGAACTGGATTTTCTACAACACCTAATTTACTTCTAAAAAAATAAAACTTGAGTTTACCAAGAGGCTTGGTAAAGATATCGGCCATATTATCCTTGGTATTGCAAAATAATAAATCAATTTCATTTGATTCAATCTTCTCTCGTACAAAGTGGTATTGAAGCTCAATATGTTTTGATCTGGCATGATATATTGGATTGTGTGCTAATTTGATAGCACTTTTATTATCACAATTTATGCATGTTGAACCACTTTTCTCCTCTTTGATATCTGCAAGAATTCTTCGCAACCATACAGCTTCACAGGTGGCATTGTTCAAAGCTTTGTACTCAGATTCTATTGATGATAAATAAACAGTTGGTTGTTCTTACTACTCCATGACATAACCCCTGATCCTATATGAAATGCATAGCCAGAGGTAGATCGTCTGTCATCAGGATTTCCTGCCCAATCTGAATCAGAAAAACCTGTCAGTGCAACATCAGATTCATCAGTATACATAATACCTAAATTGATTGTTCCTTTTAAGTATCGGAGAACTTTCTTTGCAACGTTCCAGTGATTTCCTGAAGGCTTAGCCATAAAATTACTAAGGATACTGACTGAGTATGCAATGTCTGGTCTAGTAGTGGTGAGATAGTTCAGACTTCCCACAAACTAACGATATAAAGTTCCATTTGCCTCTTTAGTTCCATCTTCTTTGTACAAATTTGCATTCTGTTCTAAGGGAGTTGACATAGCTTTGGAATCACTCATATTGAAATTTTTAAGAATTTCCTTTTTGTATTTACTTTAAGTGATAAATGTTTTACCGAGCTTTCTCCATACCTCAATTCCTAAATAGTAATGCAATTCACCCAGATCTTTCATTTCAAATTCCTAAGAAAACTGAATTTTAATTTCTTCAATTAACTTGTAAGCACTGCCTATGATAATGAGATCATCCACATATAGAGATTTTAAAGAAAAATTTCCTTCTTCATCTTTCTTAACATACAGTTTAGGATCATTTTTGCTTTTCACAAACCCATTTTGATGAAAGAAGGTATCAATATTTACATACCATGATCTCGATGCCTGTTTCAAACCATATAAGGCTTTTCTTAACCTGCAGACTAGATGCTCCTCTCCCTGTTTGAAAAACCCTTGAGGTTGAACTAGATAAACTTCTTCCTTTAAATCACCATTTAGAAAAGCAGATTTGACATCCAATTAATGTATATTCCAATTATATTTTGTAGCTAAGGAAATCAGTACTCTAATTGTATTCAATTTAGCTACTGGTGCAAAAGTATCTTCATAATCAATTCCCTCCTGTTGAGCATATCATTTTGCAACTAATCTCGCCTTAAATTTATCAATGCTACCATCTGCTTTAAATTTAGATTTATACAACCATTTGCTTCCAATTGGAACTTTGTTTTCGGGGAGTTAAACTAATTCCCATGTTTGATTTTTCATAAGAGATTCATATTCATCATTCATATAATTTCTCCATTGTTCATGCTCTTTAGCTTCATAATAAACTGGTTCTACAACATTCATGCTATTAGACATCAAGGCATAATCTCTATACCTTGCAGGAAGCTAGGTTTGTTTGGTTGAGCTTCTTGGTTCTACAATACCTGTTGGAATTCCATCCATTATTATTCTTCCTCTAGTGATGAATCACTGCTACTAGATGTGCTCATGCTGCTTTCATTCTGATCTTGAACCTGTGCCTATACCTGTTCCTGTTCCTGTTTAACCAAAGTATCAATTTTGACATGATCATCATTAGAGATATGCCAAGAATCATTCATTGTATCACTTTTATCAGCATTCTCATGAAACACCACATCTCGACTTGCAAAAAATTTATGTGAACTGGGATCAAACAATTTATATGCTTTCTGATCTGTACAATACCCAATAAAAACACACTTGATTGAATTTGCATCAAGCTTTCTTCTGTTATCCTTAGGAATATGTGCAAATGTAGTACAACCAAATACTCTTAAATGACTGAAATCAGGTTTATGACCATAAAGAATCTCAAAAGGAGTTTGAAAAGATAATTTCTTAGTGGGACTTCAATTCTTAAAATAAACAACATTATTAATGGCTTCTGCCTAGAAACCATTAGAAATGTTTTTACCTTGAAGCATACTGTAAGAACACTCCACCAGTGTTCTATTCCATCTCTTAGCAACACCATTTTGCTGAGGAGTATGAGGTACTGTGAACTTTTGTTATATCCCATTAAATTTACAATACCTATTAAACGCTCCTGATTTATATTCACCACCCTGATCTGATCTGAGAATTTTAATGTATTTACCTATTTTATTTTCAATCAAAGTTTTGAATTCTTTAAAATACTCAAAGACATCACTTTTTCTTCGTATGAAATAGACCCATGTATATCTATATCTATCATAAAAAAAATAAGAAAGTAGGAAGCACCACCAAGCGACCTAGTTTCCATAGATCCACATACATCAGTGTGAATTAATTCAAGTATATCATGTTGTATTTTCTCTGTATGAACGATAAAATCCTCTCTATGCTGCTTACCAAGTGCACAAGCTTCACATGGTAAATGTTCACACTTCATAACAGGAAGACCTTCAACCATTGTTTTTCTTTGCAACAACAATAAATCATTATAATTTAGGTGCCCATACTTGTGATGCCATAACTTTGATGTTGACGTTGTTGTGGATGTCAATACAACATGACGCTTCATCGTCACATCCAATTTATACAATCCACCAACCCTGGTACCTTTGGAAATAACCTTGTAGCAATCCTGAACATATTTCACAATACACCCCAATTTACCAAATTCCACTTTTAAATTATTATCAGTGATACTTGAAACATATATAAAATTATTTTTAATACCAGGAACATACATCACATCATGAATCTGTCGCACTTGTCCATTAGGTAAGTACACACTTATTACGCCATAGCCTTGGACTTTATGTGACCTGTTATCTCCTAGGTAAATGTGTGTGCCATCAGTTTTCTTGTAATATTTATCATACCATTCTTTATTACAAGTCATATGAGCTGATGCACCAGAATCTATGAACCAAGCAGTCTCATCATCAGTTTCAGCAGATAATGAAGCATCAGAAAGAAACAATTTAAGATTTTTAAATCCATCAGTAACTGAAGTGTCTCTGTTCTGGAAATTTCCATTATGCCTTCGATGTCTCTAATTTTATTCATGATTCTTTCTTCTATAGCAACCTTTACCTAGATGTCAAGGTTTTCCACAATAATCACATTCAATTTTTCTCTTAACATAAGAATCAAGATGTGTCATACCTTTCTACTTTTCTTGAAAACGGCCTCTGTTCCTGTCTCATGGTCTCCCTCAGAATGATCTTTTACCTCTTGCGATCAATGCTAAATCAGAATCATTTGAATCTAGTTCAAAAAATTTCGTTCTTTCTTCTTCTTGAAGAGAAATTCCAGCCAGTTCATCAAATGTAGGAGGCGATTGTCTAGCTGAGAGTGCTAAAATAAAGAATTTATAGTCTTGGACTAAATCCTTCAAAGAAACAGTTACTAAATCGCTACTAGACACTTTTTCACCAATTTCACCAAGCTTATCGCTTAAGTCTTTAATTCTAGAAACAAAGTTGTTGATGCTTTCATTGGCTTCCATTTTGATAGATAGTAGCTTCTTTTTTAAAATAAAATGCGGTTTGCATTAGCAGTTTCGTACAAACCTTTGAGAGTTTCCCACGTGTGCTTTGAAGATGTACAATATTGAATGTGAGGAATGATGTTGTCCTTTATAGACATGCGCAACAACACTTTCGCTCTTATTTCTCGCTTATCCCAATCTGGAATCGCGGTGGCAGCAACAGGCTTGGGCTCGTCACCTTTGACAATCGTCCATAGGTTGTATGCCTCCAGAACGATGACCAGCTTAAACTTCCAATTGACGTAGTTTTCGCCATCAAGTTTTGCAGATTCATTTAAATATGAATCGGCAAGAGGATTAGCGATTTTTTTCAATAGAAGTGACCAGATTCAATTGTAAGAAATTAATTCACTGCAATGATCCTGCACCAAATTCGATCTATACTTGTCTTCAGATGAGCCTCACTTGAACTTATAATTTATGACATAGCTTTCACGCTTCAAAAAAAATGTTAAATGTTCCTAAAATATAAATAAAAAAATTCTCATGAAAGATTTATATTTGCTTCAAAAAATAATTCTCTTGAAATTATATGACACAGCTTTCATGCTGAATTGGCAGCACAACCCCATGCCTTACACTACTCATAATTGTCCATGGCCTCTAAATTCACAACTCCTCCTTCCACAGCCTCTGCAGTGAACAACACGTTGACGATCAAGTGAGCTGCACCAATAGGCTCACGTAGTAGGCTCAATACAACAAACCGATCTGCCTCTTAAGATCTGATCCGTGCAACAGATCCATGCTGGAGGGAGATGTCACCAATATAGGTTATAAGATTCAGGTAGAGTTTCATATTCTGCTAACCCTTGACAGTCAGCACCACGTCATTTCAAATTTCCCTCTGGTGTTTGGCGTGTGGGAACGGACTTTGAGCCGAATATAGTTAAATTAATTTGGCTTCAATGGCGGCCATGTAATGGGAGTCGTGCCTCCATGATGTTGCTGCGCGTAGTCCACACAACCACTTCAAGCACTGAGCATATCCCACTCTCAACACCATAGATGGGTAGCAGCCTCTAGAGTATCCACGCATGCAAACGTCAAAAACATCAGCTCAGGCATCGTACCTACCGGTGACCAGAGCTCCTCAGATACCAAATAAATATGGAAAAATGCAAGACACAACATGAGATAGAGCTCACAACTTGCTCTTAGCTCAATGGAAACATTACATATTTATAGCATAGGCGCTCACCTAATCTTCTTAAGTTTGGGGCAACAATCCTGAACTGGTGGAACTAAACTCTAACTATAAAATTCGCGTTCAAAAAACCATAACCACTCCTAGTTCTACATTATTCTAGATTATTCTCACAATGTTTTGGATCATTGTTGTTAGTCATGTTTTCTTTAAAAAAATAAATGTAACTTATGTTAGATTTTGAAGATAAAAATAATATAGAACATTATATACATGACTTGCAATTAATGTACATTAATTTTTATGGAGGTTCACTACATTCCCTTGGTGGAGAATGGATTAGAAAATCCATGCAATTTATGACTTTGAAACCACGTAGCGAAATTAATTATGACTTTGAAATGACGAAGAAAAATCAAATAGAATGGAGCGATCAAGGATGATGTTGTGGACAATTTTGTCACCTCCTAGAGACAGTCTAGAGTTGTTATAGACCAGTGCCTAGGACATATTAATATAGCAAGGAGCTCATTATATAGCTTCGGTTGTCAGTCCAAAAATCCCGCTTACTATCTCTTGTTGAACAAGGAAGATAATTTGAATGGGACCAATCTCTCTCAAAAGCTAATACAAAGATAAGAATGATGTAGGAACATCATGTAAAACTCCAATATAAAGGCTTCAGACAGTTAAGAGACAACTTACTGTAAAGAGGGCCAGTTCAAATGATATATCACAGAAATCAAATATCAAAGAGTGGATGCAGTGAGTGAAATTAGGAGAAAATACCAGTTAGACTGATACCCAGATATACAACAAAACCATGCATGGGCTTGTCAATTCAAGAATCCATACACAATCCTGGCATTTTAAAAGCACCCTTCTAAAATAATTGATATAGTAGAAAATATGGAAGAGATGAGCATGGAACAGTACATCAAGACTAGGCCTATTTAAAGCACTTGACTAATTCCAGAAAGGGCACCAATTGAGGTGAATCCTTACTGCAAACTAGTGAGCCACTCTCATTATAGAACATGATACAAGAAGAAAATAGCATGAAATGAGAGATTGTATTAACACATAAAAGAAATTACATACTGTGAGATACCAAAGACCAGAATCCTCATCACAGATATAACTCCTCCTCACTGAGACCCATTGGGCTCTGAACCTTCATACAGAAATATTACAAAATGTATACAAAAGTCTTCTCGTTGCACAGTTTGCTGATAGAAATCTGGAACCCTTCTAATGTCTTATTTCTGGGCTTTTATAGAAAAGAAAGAGAATTCTCGAGAAGGAGGTAGGTGGGGCACACTTAATGACTTAATTTGAATAAAAATGGCGGAAAAAATTCGCGCCCATATCATGAATGACTACCATATAAATGACTGTACTTGGCTGAAGGGGGAAAATCTGTTGCAATAAAGCCTTGAGGTTGCTCGGGTTCGTGCAGGGTACTCTCGGCCCCTTGAGCCTGAAGCTGGAATTTATATTTTCCGGTGCCGGACACTGAACTCCTTGGTCTTCTGTTGATATTCTTTGTAACCTCATTTATGTTTCCAGTTACCAGCACCCACCCATTTTGAATTGCCTTGGGAATTTAATAAATGTTCATTTAGCTTCCATAAATGATGGTCTTATCAGTATATCTTCCCAGATATTTGCTCCATCATTCTGCACCTGTTGAATGGTCCTTTGAAATGTATTCGGTCTCTGTTAATGGGAACGGAAATTAATGGAGGCTCCTGTTGCTGCAACCTGCAAAAATCCATAAACATTTTAAGGAAAACAGACACTGGGGCAATGGCGTGATGAGGAACATACGAGTGAAAGTGAAGACATGCAGAAATGGTGAAAAATGGAGCATAGGGGAAAACACAAGAGAATGGTGGAGAATGACTGGGGTGGATGTAGATGACACGCAGGCGTACGGGAAGATTAGCGGAGGGGATGACGTGGATATTATGGAGTGGGACCCGGGGATCTAATCGCAATCGAAAATCACAAGAGGGAGAGGGGAGGGATGACACACAGATAACTTCCAATGCGATTGGGGGAAAATCCCCTTTTTAAAACAGAAATTCCAATGGTTTCATGATTTACCATGGAAAAGGCCTTTTATACGGACAGGCGGAAGTATCACATGGTGGGGCCCAGCAGGTCCATCGCGATCGGAGATTTTGCCATGGAGGTGATTGCAATCGTGACTGGGAGGAAGTGTGACGTGATCGATCGGGGGAGGATGGAGCGATCGGGGTGATGGGTAAATCAGAGAGGTGTGATGACCCGATTAATCGCATCGCAAATATTTGTGATGGATTAATCAGAACGGTTGTAACTCGACTCTCGATTGGAACGGACATTGCGATTGCGATTAATAAATGAGGTTTTATATACATAAAATTTTATAATGAGGCTTCATAATGATGCACGGCGGGGAAGTGGTTTGAGCTTGCAGCAAAAGGGGCCAGGCCTTAATGTAGTATTTGAATATGGCATTTCGACTCATTTGAATAATTAGATGAAGATCTGGTTGGGTACAACATATGATATGTGAAGCAATCAAGAAAAATCCTGGGTTTGTGACAAAGGATTTGTAGAGACATGATCGAACCATAAAGTACCATTAAAACTAATTTTACCGAAATGTACATAAAGGGTCTCAAAATTTTGCGCAGAAAATTATGGGGTTGTTGTGGACACAACGGAACTTTAATAGGTTATTATAATAACTATAACATAATCAACTAGAGGGGGATTTGAGTTATTATTCAAGTTGCTTCATTTCACTACACATTAAATAGCTCATTTTAAGACTATTGTGAATGGTGTTTCCCATGGGCTATGTAACATTCCAAAACTGGAAATTCTACAACAATGAGAATACCCTAAGGTATTACAGAGTTGGATATGCAGCAATAAGGCTGATAACTGATGTGAAATGACAGATACTTCAATAAAATATGCAGCAGCAACTTTATACAGCGTTTAATAAGGAAAAAGGTGGGGAAAAGTGAGGATTTAGGCCCTTAAACAAATTTATTCAGAGATCTACGTAAAAATAAGATGGGAAAGTGGTTGGATATGATATCTAGGGTTATGCGGGACTCCCATGTCTAATTTCAGCAAAAAAAAAAAGCGTTTTGCTATGTTAAACAATTCCTCCTTTCCTAACTAGGCTAGAAAACCTTGATTTCCCATGACCTGAAGTATGCAGAAATTTACTGAAGCATAAGAGCGTAATTTACTGAAGGTTTTAGCTGCAATATGGCCTAAACATTGATGAATCAGATCAGAGACATAGCTCATACATTTTACAGAAGAAAGAATGAGACAATACAGGAGAAATCCTGAAAAAAGAGGTGCTACAACCATGATAAAATATTGCATAACCATGACAGCGTTATTTTTAGGGCTCAAGCAATAGTTTATTAATTATTCATATCTAGACCATATCTGTATATAAAAATTTAGATCCAATACAGATCCATGTACAAGAAATGTTGATCTATACATTCCCCTTGGGGTTTTTCTCAAAACATGAAGTACCAGAAGTAGATATGAGATCTAAGAATGCAGATCTGCAGAATGATTAAAAAATTTCTGAATATTGCAATGGTACAGAAGATCAGATCTGAAACAAACATGGATTGGATGGCCAATCCATGGATCAACACAGTGAAAGGAAGAATCCCAACACCGGAGATCTCTCCTCCAAAATGCAGGCAAAACACCTTGCAACGGTAGATCTGCAAATAACACTATCCTAGGGAGAGAAATAGTGTTGTAGCTTCTAAATATGATTTTTCCTGATTCCAAAATGTAGATCTGAAGTATAATTAGCTAATGAACTCTTCCAGGAGGTTAAAATACACACTCACTGAGAAGAGCCACTACTATCATCTAGACCTGAGCAGATCTAGATCTCCACTTGCTACAGCTCACATGGAAAACTCAACCCACAATAGGAGAAGAGTTGTAAATGTAAGGTGAAGCTTGGCCCAAGCCTGATAGTGGACAAGTTATAACAATTCTCCTCTAAGAGATACTTAAGGAAGGAGGTGGGACTCCTGAACAGGAAATCCTCACAAGGGATGTCTAAGCAGACAGACCTTCAAAAACGATAATCTTCAACAACCTTTCCTTGATACCCTCCTCTTCCTTTTATAATATAGGAGTCTTTCCAAACCCTAAACCACCTTGAATCACTTAACCCTTTTCACATTAGATCCTCCTTCTAGAATTGCGCTGTCCCTCAAAGAGGTTCTATGCATCTAGACGGTGCTATTGAATTGGTCAAATATGGCCCACTCTTGTGATTTAGACCAATTCACACTTGCAGGAGTTTATTTAAATATCCTAGATATCTCTCTATTCACATAGGCATTGATTTATTTTTAGTTTTCAGGAGTTTTACATGTCCTCCTTCACAATTTATTCATCAATCATGAAATACAAAATAAATAAGGAAAAATTAATATTCCTATTAGCTGAAGCTAATTTAGGAACATTACAATCTCCCCCTCCCAAATGTTGCTTGTCCTCAAGCAACTGCAAGGGTGCTGCAAAACTTCCCCTTCTTCTCTTGTGGCCTCCTCATCTATTAGTCTCCACCATTGCTCTGAATCTTCTGCAATAGCTCTGTCTTGCAATGGTCCTCCCTCAATATGCAAGTTAGCCTTTGGTGAATAAACCCAATGGATCTCATCATGAAGAAATGGAAGGTTGTTGTGGAAACCTTCTTGCTGATCCATGGCCTTCTCACGATAGAAGTGATGACAATCCTGTAGATTTTCATGATCCATGAAAGCCTCCCATCTCCATGCTATCATCCAAATGAAGTGGATCACCTCCCAGCTTGGAAATCCATAGAAGAACTCCCCCCCAACACATATGAGAGGCATGTTACCCAAAAACATATGGCTCGCTCTACAAAGAGACAAGTGATTTATCATAGTGGCCATACAGAATCTCATGCTCCCATGGAAGCATGCAATACAAAAATAATGGAGGGCTCCTTCCCCCAATGACACACCCCACCAGAGTACCTCCTCTCCAACCATGTTCCCAAGAGTAAGAACATTTTCAACATAAGGAATCATGATTTGAATCATTCTAGCTGCCATATATGATAAATGAGAAGGAATATGTTCCCTCATGTGCAACCAGCGCAGCTTTATCCTCAACTACCATAGAATAGGATATGACAAGTGCCTTCCCCAACACTTGTTTGCTGCCTCATGCCTTTAGAATTCTTGGAAAATGTACATCATAGTTGGTGTAAAGGAATCACACCATGAAGAATATAATAGCTTTCCAAGATCCTTCAAGGAATGGCCTACATCATCATAGTCCATGGCCTTGAGTGGCCCATGAAACCCATCATAAATAGTGCCCCATCTTGGCACAATATCCTGCAGATGAGTGTTAGAAAAATATAAGCATATAGGAGATACATTATAATGCTCAAAAGGACAAGCCTCTCTATATACTTGTTTTACATCAGTGGGGTAACTCATGGATGAGTTCCCTCTCACACTCAATGAGTAAGGAGATGTGAATGATGGCTCCTCCCAAAAGCTATGTTCCTCCTCCTCCACCAAGTAATCCATGCACATCTTCATATGAGAGTGCACCTCTTCTTTGAAACCTTCCCATATAAAACCACCCAAGAGTGTATGATATGCTCTAATGAAACCAGTGGGTTTGGAAAGCAGGATCTCATAGGTGGCATCTAGTAGTCTCTCCTTGAGATTGGAGTCACTAACCAAAAGAATAAGATTATATAAATAGATAACTCCATCAACCACCTTGAACCTTTCATCCACTACTTCCCCATTAAGACACCCCATGTGAAAAGTTCCTTGGAGTATTCCATCATGAGTTGGGAATCCCAATAAGGATCCAAGCTCTCCAAGAATGACAGCGCTATGGAAGTTTGAAATGTAGCCCCTGTCTTCTCATGGCTCCCATATTTGACATCCTCGATATCAAAATCACATGTGGGAGTGTCAAAATATCCTCTTTGCTACACCATTTGTAGCTGATCTTGTTCAAGGAAAGATTGAAGCATATGGAAATCAACTTCCCCTCGGAAAGTCCTTGTCTTCCAAAACTTCCTCATTTTGGCCCAAGTGTACAAGAGGGTTAGCATCCCCTTGCCATGTTCAGAAATATTATTTGTGAATGAAGAGATCATGGGCTGCCCCAAAGATATGGAGTTGCCATGTGTCATCATGCTCATGCCACCATATACCTCTGGTTTCTCCTCTCTCAACACAGATATCTGAGTGGGAGTTAGCAATGCCCCTTTCAGGAAATTACTCATCTCTCTTCTGAATTCATGAGAGATTATCTGTGCTGTGATAGATTCTCCCAAGGCTCCCTCCTTAGCCAAGTATGAATATGCTTCCCATATTTGAGAGAACACTTTATATTTCCTCCTATCAAGAGTTTCTCCTAGTAAAGTACCTCCTTGCAAAGAGGTGTCAAGGCATAGAGTAGAATGTGGATGTAGGTAGACAGATTTGCCCCTACCTTTAATGCATAGGTCCTCTTTCCTTCCTTGTGATCCCAAGATTTGAAGTAGAGAAGGGTTCATTTTTTCCACCTTGTGATGCCCTTCCTCATATTTTCTTTCTTATCTCTCCAAGATCTCATCATTTGACAATGATAGTACATGATGCTCATGTGTTATGCCAAGAGCTCTATGTGTGAGACCTTGTGGAACTCCTTGCAAGAGTGCAAGAGTTTATTCTCTTGGAGAAAATGCTCCATCTTCATCTTCATGAGGTGCTTGAAGTGCTTTTGTTTTGACTGTGTTATGATCTCCTGTCTTCTCCTCCTTTTCAATAACTGAAATTGTCTCATCATCAATAAGAGACCTTAGATCTTGGTCATCTATTGAAGGAGAAACTTTCATGATTTCCTCCTGAGAAGAGGACCCTTCACTCAATGGAGATATTTCCCTTGGAAAGGAATCAAACAAAATTACACCCTCTTCCATGGTCTTCAAAAATGGAGTTGCATTCATAGACCCTTCCAACTTATGCAAAAGTTTCATCTGATGTGGTTTGATAGTGTCAACAGAAGATGTTACATATGGAGCTTCATCAAACCTTTCTATCAATCTTGCAATAAACCTTGCATAGGTAGTTGTATTTGCGTTCTTTAAGGAAAAAGACTCAAACAACCACCAAGCATATGCTTTACCTTCAAAATGCATCGCTGCTACTTTGATGGCTTCAATCTTTGAAACTTGATGTTGTTGCATGAAGTTGTCTAGCTCCTCCACCCAAACCTTGACTGGACATTTAGGTGATCCATCAAAGATAGATAGATAGAATATACCCTTATCATGTTTCTCCTAATTTGTTTCTTTTCCCTCTTTGATCTTTCAGAACCCTTGGAAGTTCAAGTCATCTTTGAACTCCTTGGATTGAGCTTCATACTCCTCCAAATACTCTCTAAGAGTCTCCTTTTTGGGCACACCTCCTTTCTTCCTCTTCATGAAGAAAGCACAGAAAGAACGCTGAAGATTTGGTGATATGGATGAGTGCACATATCTATGAGATGAGGATTTAGAATTTTCCTCATGTATAGATCTTGTAGATCTGATCGGAAGATCTTTCTGCTCTTGAAACTTTCTAGGAGTTTCACTACTTCTTCTTTCTTCTTCTTGTTGAACATCCTTGGAAAGGTTCTTCTTAGATCTGAGAACTGATGAGAGAAAACTCATAGTATTCATCATTATAACCTTTCTCCTTGCTCTACAGAACTTTGTCTTGAAGCCACAGGCTGAGCCAAAGATCTTGCTCTGATACCACTATAATGTTCCAAAACTGGAAATTCTACAACAATGAGAATAACCTAAGGTATTCCAGAGTTGGAGATGCATAAATAAGGTTTATATCTGGTGTGAAATAAAATATAATTCAATAAAATATGCAGAATCAACTTTATACAGTGTTTTATAAGGCAAAAGGTGGGGAAAAGTGAGGATTTAGGCCCTAAAATGAATGTATTCAGATATCTGCGTAAAAATAAGATGGGAAAGTGGTTGGATATGATAGCTAGAGTTATTATGGAATCCCATGTCAAATTTCAGCAAAAAAAAATGTTTTTTTCTATGTTAAAAAATTCCTCCTTTCCTAACTAGGCTAGAAAACCCTGATTTCCCATGACTTGAAGTATGAGAAATTTAATAAAGCATAAGAGCATAATTTAATAAAGGGTTTAGCTGCAATAGGACATAAAAAATTATGAATCAGATCAGAGACATAGCTCATACATTTTACAAAAGAAAGAATGAGACAATACAGGATAAATCCTTAGAAACGAGGTGCTGCAACCATGATAAAAGACTGCATAACCATGACAGCGTTATTTTTAGGGCTGAAGCAATAGTTCATTAAGTCTTCAGATCTAGATCAGATCTTTACATAAAAAATTATATACAATACAGATCCATGTACAAGAAAGGTTGATCTATACATTCCCCTTGGGGTTTTGCTTAAAACATGAAGTACCGGAAGTAGATATGAGATCTAAGAATGCAGATCTATAGAATGATTCAGAAATTTCTGAATATTGCAATGGTACAGAAGATAATATTTGAAACAAACATGGATTGGATGGCCAATCCATGGATCACCAAAGTGAAAGGAAGAATCCCAACACCTGAGATCTCTCCTCCAAAATGCAGGAAAAACACCTTGCAACTGTAGATCTGCAAATAATGCTATCCTAGAGAGAGAAACAACATTGTAGCTTCTGAAGATGATTTGGCCTAATTCCAAGATGTAGATATGAATTATAATCAGCTAATGAACTCTTACAGGAGGTTAAAAGACACACTCACTGAGAAGAGCCACTCTTATCATCTAGATCTGAGTAGATCTAGATCTCCACTTGTTGCAGCTCACATGGACAGCTCAACCCACAATAGGAGCAGCGATGTAAATGTAAGGTGAAGCTTGTCCCAAGCTTGATAGTGGACAAGTTAGAACAATTCTCCTCCAAGAGCTACTCAAGGAAGGAGGTGGGATTCCTGAACAGGAAATCCTCACAAGGGATGTCTAAGCAGACAGACCTTCAGAAATGATAATCTTCAACAACCTTTCCTTGCTACCCTCCTCTTCCTTTTATAATATAGGAGTCTTTCCAAACCCTAAACCACCTTGAATCACTTAACCCTTTTCACATTAGATCCTCCTTATAGAAATGTGTTGTCCCTCAAAGAGGTTCAACGCATCTAGACTGTGTTGTTGACTTGGTCAAAGATGGCCCACTCTTAACCATGACAACATTATTTTTAGGGTTGAAGTAGTAGTTTATTAATTCTTCAAATCTAGATCAGATAAGTACATAAAAATTTAGATCAAATACAGATCCATGTACAAGAAATGATGATCTATACATTCCCCTTGGGGTTTTGCTCAAAACATGCAGTACCAGAAGTAGATCTGAGATCTAAGAATGCAGATCTGCAGAATGATTCAGAAATTTATGAATATTGCAATGGTATAGCAGATCATATATGAAACAAACATGGATTGGATGGCCAATCCATGGATCACCACAGTGAAAGGAACAATCCCAACACCGGAGATCTCTCCTCCAAAATGCAGGAAAAACACCCTGCAGCTATAGATCTGCAAATAATGTTATCCTAGGGAGAGAAAAATCGTTGTAGCTTCTGAAGATGATTTGGCTTGATGCCAAGATGTAGATCTGAAGTATAATCAGCTAATGAACTCTTCTAGGAGGTTAAAAGACACACTCACTGAGAAGAGCCACTGATATCATCTAGATCTGAGCAGATCTAGATCCCCACTTGTTGTAGCTCACATGGACATCTCAACCCATAATAGGAGCAGTGCTGTAAATGTAAGGTGAAGCTTGGCCCTAGCTTGATAGTTGACAAGTTATAACAATTCTCCTCCAAGAGCTACTCATGGAAGGAGGTGGGATTCCTAAATAGGAAATCCTCACAAGGGATGTCTAAGTAGACAGACCTTCAGAAATGATAATCTTCAACAACCTTTCCTTGCTACCCTCCTCTTCCTTTTATAAGATAGGAGTCTTGCCAAACCCTAAACCACCTTGAATCACTTAACCCTTTTCAAATTAGATCCTCCTTATAGAACTACGATGTCCCTCAAAGAGGTTCAATGCATCTAGACTGCGCTATTGACTTGGTCAAAGATGGCCCACTCTTGTGATTTAGACCCATTCACACCTGCAAGAGTTTATTTAAATAGCCTAGATATGTCTCTGTTCACATAGGCATTGATTTATTCTTAGTTTTCATGAGTTTTACATGTCCTCCTTCACAATTTATTCATCCATCATGAAATACAAAATAAATAAGGAAAAATTAATATTCCTATTAGTTGAAGCTAATTTAGGAACATTACAGGCTAAACTTGAATAATGAGTTATGTGCCTAGTAAATATAAAATATGTTTATACTACTTGCCTTCTTTACATTCTAAAAATTGTTAGTGGGAAATATAAATTATTTCATATCTCTTGACTAGCATATATATATATAAAGAAATAAAAATAATAATAAAAGGAAGTATTAGGAAGTATAAGAAAACTTGTCAGGGTACTGAATAGGCTTTCTGACAGCAAGGCTATGCATGTATGGTACTAAGAAAAAATTTCCAGGATACTAAATAGGCTTGTTGGAAGTGGGTCTATGCATGGTAAGAAATATGGGGAATGCACATTGGCATGCATCTAACTCACTCCATATAAAGGCCTCGAGTCACATTCTGAAATAATTGTCATTAAATTTAGAGCTAGGAAGAATAAAGCTCATATTCGCTTTCAGAGAATGGCTTTAAGATCCTTCAAGTATTATGCTTTCAAGTTTTATATTTTAAGAAAATAAAGGCGTTTCCATGAAAGTGGGACCCTTAGCATAGGTGATTTATGTTTCTCATGTAAAGGGGCTTGTTCATACACTTAGATAATGTAAGACCTTGATAAACAAAGAAAAATATAACACGTTCATCTTGGGAATATATATTTTTGTAATCCTTTTTTCCCTATTTTGTATCCTCTTGTCATCCTTATTTAATACCATGGCATTCAAGTCACTTTTATCTAAAATTAAGGTATTGAGGTGATGAATTGTTGACTTAGACTAATCATGAGATGCTTTGTAGAAATTCTGATGGTAGCAAAAATACTACTACAGACCATGATATGGTAAAAATGAATCTAACCACAGTTTAGTAGTTCTCTTTCATTGATTTTTCAGTCGTCAGCAGTATCTAGATTCAACAATACAATGCATCAACAATAATAAGCACCACATAGTTAACTTAAAAATTTAACATTCATGTTTGCATAGCTAGTATTCATTAATCAACAAAATTATATAGCCATCATGCATCAACATCATCCTCATCAATTTCAACACATATTCCAAAATAATTGAGGTATGAAGGGTCAATAAGTTTCTTAAAAGAAAGGAACAATTGTTAAACCTAATTCATTATTTGTTGCAATTACTATAGTGTTTGTATGGAAGGAAGTGTGAATGATGAAAGAAGGTTGCATGAATCTATTGATTGCATTTGAAAAAATTGGTGACTCCATGTTATCAACTCTATTTTGTTTGCATGAGGAAATGAAAAAGTGTAGGCATGGCGGAGATGATGAGTTGCCAAAATTTCATTTTTTTACCATTCCAAGCACCCATTTTCAATTATTTTATCATAATTCTTTCACCATCTATTACCTATGCATTATCGTACTTATCTAGTTTCTCCATGAATGTGTCATAATAAATCCAAGAACGTTGAAGTACATAATTATTGTCATTTTCCATGATTTTTAACAAATTAAAGAGGATATTTCTTCATTTATTACTAATTATGGATTTCCAGGCTTGGTTCCCATTATTTCTATGTAGCCCCCAGGGTTATCAAGTTTCACTTTATTTACTAGAAGCACAAAACATTCCAACTACTTGATGTGTAGAATGGTCGAGCTAATAGAAGTGCAAATGTTATGTTGATCTAGCTGAAAGAAGCCAAGATACCGAAAGTGAACATGCAATGTTGAACCACCTGAAAGCATCCAAGTTACTGGAAGTAAGGACACATGAATCTGGTGGACACACCATTTTCGGAGACACAATATTCCACTAGTTAAGCCAGTTTGTACATATTTTCAATTACCAGAACGTCCTGTAGCTAACCACCAATAATGCATTTTTTAGTTGAGATATTTATCCACTAAATAATTCAATGGAATTTATTCCTAGTATCATAAATATTATTTCATATCATTCTCATTCCACCTAGGTCATTTCTAGAACCCTCCAACAAGGATTAACGGTTCATACATATAACAAACCCAAGAAAAAAGTTCATGTAATAAAATTTAATAAAGGAAAAATAAAACCACGGTTAAGGGACACTTATTCCAAGCTGAATGTTGGGAAAATATATCCTAATGGCCATCATTATATGTTTTTATGGCTAAGAGAAATTGGAAAAGGCAATGCCTAAGGAATTAAAAAGGAAAAAAGGTATTTTGAAACATTTATTTATGAAAAGAAAGGAAATTAAAAGAAAAGGAAGGTGAAAGGTCACACATTGCATGTTGGGAGGAAATGGAAGGAAAATAATAAAAAATCAAGAAAACAGAGGCCTCATTGATAAAAAGGCTTCTTAGGATCAATTGGCAATATTTTGTTGGTCGAATTTTTGTCAGTTCATTTTTGGATTTCTCTTTCTCTCGTGCTCTTGGACACTTAGAGTTTTCTTAGAAAATTTTAGAATTGGATCAAGAAGGAAAAGGAAAGAAAAGACCATTAAAGGAAGAGAAAGGTCAAGCAGCTTCAGCATAAATACTTACAGGTAACAGATTGCATGTATGATTCCCTAGCTGTTTTGACATGCATGGTATGTGCATGTTCGTATTTGGTTGTTTTGTTGTTGGTGGCATGGTTTTGTTAGGTTTTGACAATGTTTTTAATCCTTTCCTTTCATTTTTTTAGATAGCCATGGTGTTATTGGATTTTTCTTAGTTTTGAGCTTGGAAATTTCTGAATGGTTTCAGAATCCATGGCTGAGGTGGTCTCAAGAAAATTCCCAAAGGCCTAAGAATCCCTTGACTAGTTTTTACGGGAAAGATGGTAAAGCCTAAGGATGGTGTATCGGTAAGGGCCTAGTGATCCGTTGTGGATTGAGGTAAAGCCTAGAGACAAGGAGATGAAAAAATCCTCAAGGATAGTGATGAGATCTGGAGGCATTCCAAGCTCGGTTCGGTTTAGGTGAGATCGTGTTATGGTGAGGGCTGAGGTGGTTTAACTCATAGATTCCCTTGATTGTTTTTGGTTTGGTTTATCAATGAGATCCCACATTCATGCTTGGAATATGGCATGAGGGTGACTGGATGAAAGAAATATTTGGTCTAGCCATGTCTATGGTCGAGTGGTACATGTATGTACTAAACCTGGTTGGCCCTTGCCTATGCTTAATGAAAGCTAAGTTCTCTTGATTTTGTACTTGTTATTATGTGGCTTTAATGGTTGTTATCTTATGGTTATTTATGTGGTTATATGCTAGTTATAATTATGGTTATGTGACTGGTTTTATTCATGGTTCATTTCATGTTTTTACTTATAACTAAAAGAATAATGGATGCAAGACCTAATTGATGTTAAGAAAACTAAAGAGAGAGGGTGGTGATCCTTCTTGTTAAGTCTCATATGAATTTCCTGTCCCTTATGCTCAATCCTGTATTCATGACCTATAGGTTACATTGTTTCCAAGTGTTTGACAGAATGTCAGTCCTGGCTGGGGATGGTCAGGGTTAGTATTGGTTTCAGTTTTGGCTTATAATAATTTTTGTTATGTATTTCATGAGTTCTGGAAGTTACATGGATTTTTGGGAAGAGGCATAGTGATCAGATTTGGATCATGGACATAAGTGATAGCTCAAAATTCAAAGTGTTTGAAATTGTGTTGAACCTGAGTGACCAAATAGATCTCATCTCCCTAATTTCTGCACCGCAAACTGTTCGAAAAACCGACACCGTATGAAGAAGTTACCGCAATTTGAAAAGTATAGTAAACTGTAATTTTTGGCCTTTGACCAAGTTTAACTGGGTTTTGAATATTAAAAAAAAAGAGAATATTCCAAGGAATATTCTTGAAATATTCCTCAAAATATTCCTTGGAATATTCCTTCTGGTCCAATAATATTTGGACAAGTGTCAATTAATTATTGGTCGAAGGTTTATGATGGACCAATTATAGGGCGACACGTGGCCAGCCTCGAGTCTGCCACGTGTCCCCTAAGTGGTGGTGTAAAATTTGGATTGGGTCATTAGGAGTCGACCTCGAGACCTCTCGATTACACTCACACATTCTCACCGTCTTTTCCAACCATGTTTCTTAACCTGTATGTTTGTGTGATTAATTTAACGTGTGTTGAATTTTGATTTGGGGGTCGAAGGGGGCCAGCCCCCCCATATGGTCGTAGCCCCAGAACCATGGGCCAAACATCGGCACACAAAAAATTAAGCCTCCGAATTTTATGTTAAAACCTGGTCACAAGGAATTTCTTATGGCGACGGGTATCTCCAGTGGTTGCACTAACCGTAATCTCCAATGGATGTTAAACCTTATCACATTTAAACAATTTCATTAACTGTTTCTGCGCAGTCAGGAGTTAACTTCGACTTAAACAACTATCTTCCAAGTCTGAGATGTGATATCACATGGCACCGTTTACCCCAATGATTACATTTATTACTAGAGGTTAGGCTGGCAGATAAGTTAGAGTGTGCCCCAAATTTGGGTATTTGGCCGAAATTAACTGCAGATAAGTGCAGTTCACCATTTTTAGTGGAGTGTTTTTAGGGGTCATTGGACAAATGTTGTTTAGGCTACATCTTGAGATAGATTCGTCGATTTTGAGATTGTGAATAGTTAATTTTGACTATCTCAAACATTCTAAAATCATTGGTGAGGGTTGCAGAGCCATCAAAGTACTTTTGAGCAGTTTTTTGCTTCAGAGAAGTTCTAGGGGCCACGAGGGCCACTAAGTGCCAGGAGGAGAATGAGGCCTATCCAAAGCAACCAGTATCCATTCTCATTAATCCAATAGTCATTTCTAACTGTTTTGATACTTTTAAATCCATTGATGGAGTTTGTAGAAGCTTTTTAGGACTTTTGAAAGTCGAGATGATTCAGCAAAATTTTCAGTGAACCCAGAGCTAGGGGGTGCCACTAGGTGTTAGAGGCAAAACCGGATCAGTCAGAGGCCAATTTATGCAAGTGAATAGTCTATTCCAACTATTTTGGAAACTTTGAATCAAATGAAAGGATTTTCAGAGCCATTTGAATACTTCTAAAGGTAGAAGAGCCACAGGGAATTTTTGGGTAGCCTAGGGCCATCAATAGATGGAGGCCTAGATTGGGGAGCCAATGCTCATTTTGAGAAAATGATCAGTCTATTTTGGAGGTCTGATATGTGCTAGAGGCAATAGAGAAGGTTTCAGTGACAAAAAATGGATTCTGAAGGATTTAGTGCCACAGAGAAGCTTAGTGAAGCTTAAGGACATCGACGGAAGGAGTCAAGTCTAAGGGAGACGAGGTTCATATTCAGAGAGATTTTGGCCATTCCAGGGATACAATGGTATTCTAAACCCATTGGTTCAGTTTAGATAACCATTGGGGTTGAGTTTCTAACTTGTAAAATAAATTTTCCATGCTAATCCCAAAGAGCCAAGTTAGTTGACATAGGCTCAAGGAGACATAGCCCACGATATTCGGGTGAAATCCTATATTAAATTTGTTGTTATATTTTGATTCTTATTTGCTACATTATATGGTTTTTGTACATGTTTAATATCAGCAAAAAAAAATGTTCTTAAATCACTTAAACAATTAAAAAAACATACACCTGTTTTTAAGTATAAAATTCCGCACAGTCATGTATAAGAATGATCATTTATTTGTTTAACTGAGTGGGAGGTGCTTGCGCATAAGCATTTCAAGTTATCCACCAATTTTTAGATCAAGTTGATATCAGAGAAAAATTTTCTTGCTTGACAGAGCACTAGGTTGCTTGTTTGACATGAAAGGTGTTTAATAGTGCAAAGAATTTATTGTTTGCAATTTGACTGTTGTTTACAGGTTTGAGTTTGCTAGAGGTGAAGGGAAGCTATTGATAGCTAAGTGTAGAAGAGGACAAGAAAGTGTTGGGAAAAATACTGAGAGGGGGGGTGAATCAGTATTTAGTGCAGACTGAAAACTTTTACTTTTCTTTCTCTAAAACCCATACGCTACTTTAATGAACCCAAGTCGCGTATACATGCGGATATCCTTAATGAAACTTGCGTATTACCAAAGATCTCATTATGCAGATAATTCTTTAATTAGATCATTGCATCATTCATTCATTAGATGTTTAGTAATAAGTAAACATGTGCAATAAGAACAGAATAAATCATCACACATAAGCAACACACATGAACACTAGGATTTAAGGTGGAAACCCAATTCAGGAGAAAACCACCACTGCCGTCGTATCTGTCTTCAATATTTATTATAAATAAAACTTCTTACAACCATGTACTGGCGCATACTCATACCATCACGCAGGCACTCACCTGCAGAAGGCTACAACCTTCTCTCGTTTACCAGCCTCTCCTGGAAGGGAGCTACAACCCCCTGCTCTCGTTTACCAGCCTCTCCTGGAAGGGAGATACTACCCCCTGTTCTCGTTTACCAGCCTCTCCTGGAAGGGAGCTACTACCCCCTGCTCTCATTTACCAGCTACCACTGGAAGGGAGCTACAACCCCCTCACTGAAGGCTTCGACCCTCAACACCACCATGGACCACGTTTCATCAATTTTCATACTGGATCCAACAGCTTCCATACAATACAACTTGTAGGCCACTTTTCATCATATTTTCAGACTGGACCCACTCCACACATTTAAGCTCAACATTCATCAAACTGAAACTTATAACCCCATCAATTCATTCATTGAATCATCAATCAATCAACCAACAACTTGATCTTTAATCAACATATTCAGTAGCATCTTCATTATTCAAACAACCTAGTTTTCTTTATATGAATAAACACATAGACAGATACAGCGTAAAAATACAGCAGAGACTGTGTCAGATAGTTCATTCCGTTTATCAGCAAAACCCTAGATTCCATACGCGCTTTTAATTTATCAATCCTGTATTCGTAATTTCATGCACACCAACTCACAGATACTTTCCTCGAGGTATTCTTCGTAAAACCCTAACTTCCCATACGTGCTTTCCGCGTACTCCGCGTATACACGCGCTTTTGCTGAAGCGAACCTGCGTATACATCTGTAACTTTTCAGGACTGTGTAGCTCTTCAGATCAGATAAAAAACTCAAATTTCATCCCTTACTTCAGAGAGTATTTCGCCTCATCTTAGATCTAAACATTTCATATTTAGATCTAGAAAATACATATACATTTCAGATCTAGAGATCGCTCTTCATCATTTTCTTCATAGGCATTAGCATCTGGGGATTGATCAATTATTTCTATGACATATTTCGTAGTGTAATATTCATTAAAACCTAGACACATGCACACCTCAGACCATGACTTTCTTCCATATGAGCCATTTATCAATACCATGAGTCAAAACCACTCAACCGTTGATGGTATTCCTGGACAGGGTCAAATATATAATCAAGCGCTCAATACTTTGGGCCAATACCATGGTAATGCCCCCTGGTTTTATAAAATTAGAGTGCAAATTGGCATACGCGACTTGGCACGTACTTTTCCGCGTGCATACGCTACTTCTCCTTAACAAACCCGCGTATGCTTTGTGACATGTCTTATTTATCATTTCTCTGGCACTTACTGGAATTCCTTTCTTCTGTTACTTCTGATCTGATCTGTAGATACATCATCCTTCCTTATTTAACATAAGATACATCATCCTTACAAATTTAACACATAGGTTGCTTATCATAGGCAACTCATCAAGCAGGTTTCTATCAAGAACAACTTCATCAAGTAGGTTTCCATCCAAAGAAAACCTTATCAAGTCGGCCTACTAAGGACAACTTTATGAGGTGTTTCATCAAAGTCAACACATTGTATTACATTTTCCAACGATTCTCTTTAACTCATCAAGTAGGTTGCCATCAAGGACAACACATCGCATCATGTTGCTAACAATCTTATTTTCATCGGGTAGGTTGCCATCAAGGACAACACATGCCAAAAAATTTCTTGACTTGATGGCAACCATGATGTTGTTTGATCACCACATATGGATACTGATTATAACTGTGAATTAAACACTGCTGATACTTTCCCCTATTCAAACACCATGTTAACAGAGTGAAGTATTCATTAAAACCCATACATGCATACCTTTGTACTCATGATCTTCTTCTTCTTATATAGATTTAGCCTTTGTCAATACCATGAGCCAAAACCACACCACTTCCTATGGTATTCCTGGAGGGGATCAAATATATAATCAAGCGCTCAATACTTTGGGCCAATACCATGGTAATGCCCCCTGGTTTTATAAAAATAGAGCGCAAATTGGCATACCCAACTTGGCACGTACTTTTTCGCATGCATATGCTACTTCTCCTTAACAAACCCGTGTATGCTTTGTGACACATCATATTTATCATTTTTCTGGCAGTTACTGAAATTCCTTTCTTCTGTTACTTCTGAGCTGATCTGTAGATACATCATCCTTCCTTATTTAACACAAGATACATCATCCTTAAAAATTTAACACATAGGTTGCTTATCATAGGCAAATCATCAAGTAGGTTTCTATCAGGAACAACTTCATCAAGTAGGTTGCCATCCAAAGACAACTCATCAAGTCAGTTTCCATTAAGGACAACTTCATCAGGCAGGTTCCATCAAAGTCAACACATTGTATCACATTGCCAACAATCTCCCCCTTAACTCATCAAGTAGGTTTCCATCAAGGGCAACTTCATCAAGTAGGTTGTCATCAACTTTATCAAGTAGGTTGCCATCAAGGACAACACTCTGCATCATATTGCCAACAATCTTATTTCATTAAGTAGGTTGCCATCAAGGACAACACATGCCAACAATATCCCCCTTTGGACTTGATGGCAACCATGATGGTGTTTGATCACCATAACAGATAGATACATTGATTATAACCATTATGCAAACACCATGATACTCTCCCCTTATTCAAACACCATGTTACTCTTCCCCTTTGACATCAAGGGCAAAGGGCGGATCAAAGCCAAGACAATGTTTTTCTCCACATGTAGAAAGAAGAGCTCTGTAGATATGATGTTCACTAAAGTTACCATGCTCCCCCTAAGTTCATGCTGAATCTTCAAACATATTTTTCAATGAAGTACATGACTCTATGACCTTTCCTATCACCAAGGACTCATACTTTCATCAAAGATCCACCAAGTGGATTTACATATATGACTCAAGTACCCAACCAAGTGGGTTTACACATTTTGACTCACCTACATGATCGAATATGACAATTCAGGTGTCTCAACATGACCTTTCATCAAATGAATTTTTTTAAACAAGACCAATGAATCTCAATCATGAGATCAGACCATAGAAAACACTTAGAATGCCAACAATGCATCCTTTTTCATATGACAAAAACTCCCTTAGCTTGAAAATTCCGAACACTTAAACATCAAATCAACAAATCATCAAGGCATCACTCTCAATAACACTTATAGAATGAAACAGAATTATGAGAACTAGAACACCACCAGAGATACCAAACAATACTGCAGCTGTGCTGAAAAATGCTGACCCAGAAAGATTATATCAGCAACCACCCATACGCGTTTTTCTGAGTATAAACTCACGTATATACGTGATTGTATTTCAGGAAACCCGTGTATTCATTTTAATCTTATGATTTTAAGTAGATCTGATCTTCTGAGAGGCAGAGATAACTCCTAGCTTCTGTCTGAGATATTCAAATGCTTCCCTAGAATATATGACAATGTAACTGTGTTTTCAAGTGTCATTCAACAGTTGTAGCATAAGTACATCAGTAACCAAGCCTTCAGGCTCTTTGCAGCATCAACATATTCTTCCCAAGAGGAATTATCATACCAGAACAACTTCAAGCAATCATCAATGTGATTTGATATCACCAAGATCTTCATGATTCATAATCATGATTTAGCGTGTGTAGGAATTATGTATAAAAGGTCTCAACCATGATAAAAGTCATCAGCAACAAACTCTGCATGATCTAACCTTATCTCTGAATCATAAGACTTCCATCTCATCTAGGTGTGAAAACAAAAGATACTCTTCAGCAAAAAGCAATCAGGGCTCATCCACAATCTCATCATAAGAAACCATGTATCATGTCATCATCATTTGAGCATGAGTATTACGAGAACTAAGGAAAAAGTAGATACAGTGCCAACAATGCAATTATTAGTAGTTAGACTGATGCTCCCCCTGAAACTGTGCCTTGTTCTTGAACCATCTCACTATTTTCTCCTTAACAAAGCACACTTTATCTCATCGTAACTGGCAGACACGTGTACTTTATTTCCGTATTTAAACCCGCGTATGGAAAGTGAAACACTGAAAATTTCCACAACTTCATTTCTCCCTGAATTTGTACCACCTGTACCTGTCTTCTTCACATCAGATGCACTCTCATAAATAAACATAACCAGAATTACCAAACCAACCATGGGAATCATCATACGTTGCTCCCCAAAATAACACATTAATCCTGGGAATGTATCTAACGTTGCTCCCCGCAAATATGAGAAGCAGCTTTAGAAACACCACCGGCGTAGGTCAATATTTCCACGTTTTCCGACCGTCCTCTTCTTTTTCCGAAATTTTTCTTGGAAATTTCATAGCAGGCCGGAATTGTCCAATTTCGATTCATTGTTCATCTCAAGATCTTTTTCTACATTTCCATACTTGTTACAAGAATAACATCTCATGTGTCCAGAGAAATAAGCATAAGAATCATAATGAGTATTTCTAATCTTCCTCCTTTTACAATCAGCTGCTTTATGTCCATACTTGTTACATGAAAAACAATATCCCTTGAAGCTACGAGAGTACCTTTCTGAGTAGAATCTGTTTGTTTGTGGCTGAATTGTTCTGCTTCTGCAATTTTCTGCAACATTCCCATAATTATGACATTTAAAGTATCTAACGTTATCGATGCTCTATAAAGTTAGGATAATGATTTCTTTTGAGAGTTTATGATTGTCAATTGACCTTTTGTTTCTTCAACACTGTGTTTTGTATTGATATCTTGAATCTTTAGCATTTCTTCAGAACTAGATTCTCCTTTGGTTGAAGCATGAAACTGACCAAACTCTAATAAAGGAGACCTTTGACTACTAAGAATATTGTCCAGAATCTTAGTACTATCTTGAAACCTCAAGATTTTATCTTTTTCTTCTAATTTACCTTTCAAAATATTTACCTCAACCTCCAATCTTTGGCATTTCTTCTTCATGCTTTCTTCTTTCCTTCTTCCTTCTTCTACTTGATCATTCAATTTTAGAATATCTTCTTTCAACCCATTTTCTTGTTCTTCAAATGTCTGTAGAAGATATTCAAGATCTGCTTTCAGGGAGATGATTTCTGCTTTAAGTTCTTCATTCTTCTTATTTGATTTTTCCAGATTTGTATTGTGAAAGAGGATTTCTGCTTCAAGTCTTCTACTTTGACAGGGTGCTTTATCCTGCAGTTTTTGATACATTTCTATCTGTTCTTTCATTCTAGAGATCATCTCTTTGTAGATATATTCTCTCTCATTAAATGATCTTTGTTGATCTTCAACTTTAATCTTGAGAGCTTCTTCTAGATCTATAACATTACTTTCAATATCTTCACCATTGCAAACACAAGAAGGTGAATCACAAGAACAACATTCAATACCTGTTTTATCCTCTTCATTTTCTGCTGCACATTTTTTCTGAGATATCTCCTTTTGAGTAGCCTTCTTCTTTTGCTTCCTTCCCATTGTGACAGATCTCCTTCAAGCGATCAAGCTCCTTCAGAAGGACCTGCTCTGATACCAATTGTTGGGAAAAATACTGAGAGGGGGGGGGGGGGGGGGTGAATCAGTATTTAGTGCAGACTGAATTTTTTTTCCTTTTTCTTTCTCTAAAACCCATATGCTACTTTAATGAACCCAAGTCGCGTATACACGTGGATATCCTTAATGAAACTTGCGTATTACTAGAGATCTCATTATGCAGATAATTCTTTACTTAGATCATTGCATCATTCATTCATTAGATGTTCAGTAAGTAGTAAAGATGTGCGTAGTGAATTGTTGTAATCACACATGAAACATATGAACACCGTGGATTTATGGAAACCCAATTCGGGAGAAAACCATCACTATTGCCATATCCTGCCTTCAATATTTATTATAAAGAAAAACTTCTTACAACCATGTACCCAGATGCATCGATACTTCTGCAGATTTAGGCATCACCTGCATAAGCAACTTTCCTGCTTACTAGCCTCTCCGAAGGGAGCTACAACCCTCAGCCTCGCTTACCACCTTCCCCGGAAGGGAGCTGGTCACCCCTATTCTCATTTACCAACCTCTCCTCGAAGGGAGCTACTACCCCTGTTTCATTTGTTTCACCACCACTAGAAGGAGCTACAAACCCTCACCGAAGGCTTCGACCCCTCAACACCACTATGGACCACGTTTCATTAATTTTCACTGATCTGTAACACTCACACAACACAACTAGGCTACTTTTCATCGTATTTATCCACCACCTACACATTTAAGCTCATCATATATCAAACTGAAACTTATAACCCCATAAATTCATTCATTGAATCATCAATCAATCAACCAACAACTTGATCTTCAATTAATATAATTAGCAGCATATTCATTATTCAAACAACCCAGTTCTGTATGAATACATCATTGACAGATAGCAGTAAAACAGCAAAACAGATCAGATAGTTCTTTCCACTTACTTCAGCAAACCCTAGATTCCATACGCGCTTTTACTTTACTGAACCTGCGTATTTACACACTTTCATGCACACCAACCCGCGTATACTTCTGTGCATTCTTCAGAAAAACCTAACTGCCCATACGCGCTTTTCCTTAAGCAGACCCGCGTATACACGCTCTTTTGATGAAGCGAACCTGCGTATAGATCTGTAACTTTTCAAGAATATGCAGCTCTTCAGATCAGATAAACAACTCAGATTTCATCCTTCACTTCAAAAAATATTTCGCCTCATCTCAGATCTAAACATTTCATAAACAGATCTAGAAAATACATATACATTTCAGATCTAGAGATCCCTCTTCATCATTTTCTTCATAGGTGCATTAGTAATTCAGATCAACCAATTCATTTCATGCAGATATATTTCAGAGTGAAGTATTCATTAAAACCCAGACACATGCACACAATTTCACTATGATCTTCTTCTCCGTATATAAATTTAGCCTTTGTCAATACCATGAGTCAAAATCACTCAACCGTTGATGGTATTCCTGGACGGGATCAAATAGATAATTAAGCGCTCAATACTTTGGGTCAATACCATGGTAATTTCCCCTAGTTTTATAAATTTAGAGCGCAAATTGGCATACGCGACTTGGCACGTACTTTTTCGCGTGCATACGCTACTTCTCCTTAACAAACCCGCGTATGCTTTGTGACACATCATATTTATCATTTTTCTGGCACTTACCGCAATTCCTTTCTTCTGTTACTTCTGAGCTGATAGATACATCGTCCTTCCTTATTTAACACAAGATACATCATCCTTACAAATTTAACACATAGGTTTCTTATCATAGGCAACTCATCAAGCAGGTTTCTATCAAGAACAACTTCATCAAGTAGGTTTCCATTATGGACAACTTCATCAGGCAGGTTCCATCAAAGTCAACACATTGTATTACATTGCCAAAAATATCGCCCTTAACTCATCAAGTAGGTTTCCATCAAGGGAAACTTCATCAAGTAGGTTGTCATCAACTTTATCAAGTAGGTTGCCATCAAGGACAACACTCTGCATCATGTTGCCAACAATATTATTTCATCAAGTAGGTTTCCATCAAGGACAACACATGCCAACAGAAAGAAGAAGGGTTGAAGGTATATTCCTTACCCAAAGTACCTCAAGGCAACCCTTGAAGCACAAACCCACTTTATGATTTCTTATTAAGGAGCTCTTGAAGTTTATTTACAAAAGGTTTCTTAAAGAAGAGCTTCAATCTACAACCTTTTTGTTCTGAAGCTTTGTCAATTGTTTTTGAAAGCTTTGTGAATATTTTTGAAGATATTTTGTTCATTGACATAATGATGACAACTTCTGCAAATTAGGTTTCCAAATCCTCCTCCTTCACAAGATTCTTTGATGAATACATGAAGCGAGACTTCTACATCCTAAAGGATAGGGTGTAAATTATGTTTGAAGATAGAAAGGAAAGCACTATACTTCGTGAGAATTTGGTTGATGTGAAGCAAGAGAAGGAAGAAATTCCTAAAATATTTCATGAGATGGAGATGCGGCTCCATCGAGCCTAAAAGGCCTTAACCAAGAACATGCGTGAAGTAGATGTAAAACACTCTAATTTGTCTTCAATTTCCTCTTCATAAATATGTGTAGGTTCATTTGAAAAGCACACTAGAGGTATAGGGTCCAAGTTAAAGTTAAAAATGGGCTATGAAGGCAAGGGTTTAGGAAAACATGCACAAGGCACGATTGATCCTATTTTGGTTGAGGAACAGCCTAAGAAATTTGGTCTAGGCTATGTTCAATCTTATGGCGAAAACTATAGAGCCATGAAGGGTTTTGAGAGGTTTTGAGACAACTTTAAGAAGAAATTTTGTCGCAAGCTATAAAGCACAAAAATTTTAAGTTTCTTTTTAATTTGGTCGCCATTGTTTGAAGCCTATGTTGCAACAAGAAGTTTGTAGACATGCAACTTATGGTGAGCATGAGATTTCGGACAACTATCAAGACATGAACGTTGATGTTAGTCTTCAAGAGAAAGTTGGAACCTCTACAAGTTCATCTCCTCATGAAGGAAAAAAAGGTGGACATGCAAAGTAACATTTGAGGTATAATTCTTCCCATAGTCAAGTTGATTATGTTTATAATAAGCATGAAAAATATGCATGCTTGAATGGAAGAGATAGTTTTTGTGCATATTGTGTTCTATAAAAACATGTTGTTTCAAAATGTTAGAAGAGGATGAAGGCATATAGGAAACAATTGAAGTGAAGGCAACTTGCAAAGAAGGTGCAAAAAATTTGCACGCATTGCCAAGAAAGGAACATGTTGTTTCCCAATGTTGGACATTGCATCCAACTAATCATCCCAAGCACATGAGGCAAGAGGATAAAAATAATGGTGAAATTGGAACCAAAGATTCCATCATTGATGTGAGAACAGATGTTTCACATGAAGATGATTTTTAGCAGCAAAAATTGCCATGGAATTGGCTTGGTAAGAAGTGGTTTGACTTCTTAACCCAGTAAGACATACATCCATTTGTATTTATGAAAATTTCAGTTGTGTATGCATTTCTGTTGGAAACTTATGTTTTCTTGAGCCACGTTGGATCGATGATCAAGGACATGATGTTCAACTACCTTCTATAAATTTCTCACTAGAAATTTCTGGGTGAGTTCAAGGAAGACAATTCTTGACAGGAGGACAAGAGCATTCAAGAAGGGAAGTGTTGACTACCTTCAAGTTGGGTTCAAAGGCACTAAGCCATGCAAGGCAAGTGTATGGAAGCTGAAAAGTGAGGGTGTTGTACTCTCATATATTGAACAGATTAGAAAATCAGACTTTTGGGGTCCAAAAGATTCCCACTGGGGGGTATGATTAGATTTGGATCATGGACATAAGTGATAGCTCAAAATGAAAAGTGTTTGAAATTGTTTCAAACCTAAGTGACTGGATAGATCTATTCTTCCTAATTCCAGCACTGCAAACGGTTCGAAAAACTGACACCATATGAAGAAGTTATCGCGATTTGAAAAGTCCAGTTAACTGTAATTTTTGGCCTTTGACCAAGTTTGATTGGGTTTTGAATATTCAAAAAAATAGAATATTCTTGGAATATTACATGGAATATTCTTGGAATATTCCTAGAATATTCCTCAAAATATTCCCAAAATATTCCTTCCGGGCCAGTAATATTTGGACAAGTGTCAGTTAATTATTGGTCGAAGGTTTATGATGGACCAATTATAGGGCAACATGTGGCCAACCCTAAGGCCCCACGTGTCCCCTGAGTGGTGGTGTAAAATTTGGTTTGGGTCGCTGGGAGTCGACCCCGAGACCTCTTGCCTGCACGTGCACATTCTCACCATCTCTGCCAACCATGTTTCTTAACCTGTATGTTTGCACGATTAATTTAACGTGTGTTGAATTCTGATTTGGGGGTCGGAGTGGGCCAACCCCCCCATATGGCCGTAGCCCCGAAACCACTGGCCAAACATCGACGCGCAAAACATTAACCCCCTCATAGTTTATGTTAAAACCTAGTCACAAGTCATTGTTTAAGGCGGTGGGTATCTCTGACGGTTCTACTAACCGTAACCTCCGATGAATGTTAAACCTTATCACATTCAAATGATTTCATTAACTGTTTCCGCGCGGTCAGTAGTTAACTCTAACTTAAACAACTATCCGCCAAGTTTGAGATGTGCTATCACATGGAACCATTTACCCCAGAAGTTACATTTATTACTGGCAGTTATATTGGTGGATAAGTTGGAGCGCGCCCCAAATTTGGGGATTTGGCCGAAATTAACTGCAGATAAGTGTGTTCACCATTTTTAGTGGAGTTTTTATAGGGGTCACTGGACAAATGTTGTTTAGGCTCTATCTTGAGCTAAATTCATCATTATAAGAGTGTGAATAGTCAGTTTCGACTATCTCAGACATTTCAGAATCTTTTGTGAGGGTTTTAGAGCCATCAGAGGACTTTTGAATAGGTTTTTTCTTCAGAGAAGTTCTAGGGGCCACTAGGGCCACCAAGTGCTAGCAGGAGAATCAGGCCTATCTAGAGCAGCCAGTATCCATTATCAGCACACCAATAGTCATTTATGACTTTTTTGATACTTATAATTCCATTTATAGAGTTTTCAGAAGATTTTGATGACTTCTAAAAGTGGATATGCTTCAGAGAAGTTTTTAGGGAACCTAGAGCCAAGGGGTGCCACCAGGGGTTGGAGGCAAAACCAGATTAGTTAGAAGCCTATTTCTGCAAGTGAATAGTCTATTCTGATTATTTTGGACATTTTGAATCCAATGAAATAATTTTCAGATCCATTTGAAGACTTCTGAAGGTTGAATATCCACAAGGAAGTTTTGGCCAGCCTAGGGCCATGAGTGGATTGAGGCCTAGATTGGGGAGCCAGTGCTCATTTTGAGAAAATGATCAGTCTATTTTGGAGGTATGATATATTTTGGAGATAGCAGATAATTTTTCAGGGATAGAAAAGGGATTCTGAAGGAGTTAGTGCCAGAGAGAAGCTCAGGTAATCTTAAGGGCGCTGACAGAAGGAGTCATGTATAAGGGAGCCAAGGTTCATCTTCAGAGAGATTTCAGCCATTCCACGGATATAATGGTATTCTAAACCCATTGGTTCAGTTCTGATAACCATTGGAGTTGATTTTTAAACTTGTAAAATAAATTTTCCATACTAATCGCAAAGAGCCAAGTCAGTTGACATAGGCTCAAGGAGACGTAACCCATGATATTCGGGTGAAATCCTATATTAAATTTTCTATTATGTGTTGATTATTATTTGCTGCATTATATGGTTGTTTCACATGTTTAATATCAGAAAAATAAAATGTTCTTAAATCACTTAAATAGTTAAAAAGCATACACCTGTTTTCAAGTATAAAATTCCGCACAGTCATGTATAAGCATGATCATTTGTTTGTTTAACTGCATGGGAGGTGCTTGTGCATAAAAATTTCAGGTTATCCACCCATTTTCAGATCACTTAGCCCCAACCCTGAAAAATAGCCTTAAATTCTACATTTTCTAGCTTAACACTGAAAAAAAGGGCCATAGTTTCACTGATGTAGGCCTATGGGTGCGACTCGGGCTCAAGATCAGGGAAAAGTAATTTGGCTCAATGGATGGACACCTGGAGGCATTGGATTACTCCTAGAGGGTCTTGTGATACCTTAGGAGGTTGATTCTTATCATAAAAATCCCTCATCTTATGTTTACCCCATGTAAGCATGTGAAAATGGGTAGATCTTAGGGGAGGTGTGTTACAAGTGGTATCAGAGCATGGTTTCACTCTCTTTGGGTAATAATTGATACCACAGGTGGTATCAAAGCATGTTTCAAACACTTGGACCAGATGAGATGAATGCATGTTTTTATGCATGCATTTTTAGTGTTGGGGCTACACTAACAACAATAAGGGACTACACTAGTAATGTAGGGACCTAACATGCCCCTCCCCTTCAAAAAAGTGTTTTCCTCAATGCTTGAGTAGCGCTGGATGCTTCTGTATAAAATTCTCATCCTCCCATGTTCAATCTTCAATGGGTAAGTTCTTCCACTTGATGAGATACTCTGAAACTGATCAATTTTGAAGCTGTTGAGTTCTTATTTTCGTAACTACTTCAGGTTCCAATATTCTTTTTACCTCCTCATCAAGTTTTGGAAATATTTTTGAACTGGAATTTTGTCACCTATAACCTTCTTTAAGCATGAAACATGGAAAATTGGATGCACTTGAGAAGAAGCAAGAAGCTCCAATTTGTATGTCATAGTACCAATATTTTGCATCACCTTGTAAGGACCATAGTACTTTGGCGATAATTTATTATCCTTCTTAGCTTGCTTGAGGGACATTTGTTTGTATGGTTGTAGGCGTAAAAATACCCAGTCTCTTACATCAAAACTTCTCTTGTTGTGATGTTTATTTTCCTGTTGTTTCATTCGATTTTGTGCCAAATTTAAGTTATCCTTTAAGAGTTGGAGAACTTGTTGTTTATGCTCGATGTGATCTTCCACTACTTGAACCTTAGAATTTTCTCATAAATATGATGTTATGGATGGTGGATGATATCCTTAAAGTGCCATAAATGGGGTCATTTTTACTGCAGTATGGAAGGAAGTGTTATACCATCATTCAGCCAGAGGTAACCACTTGACCAATTAAGTTTGTTTATCAGATACAAAACAACGAATATATCCTTCCAAACATTTGTTCACTATCTTAGTTTTCTCATCAGATTGACGATGATAAGATGAGCTATGAGCTATTTGAGTACCCAAAAAAGAAAATAATTTCGTCCAAAAATTTCCAGTAAAAATGGGATCTTTGTCACTTACAATAATCTTTAGGTTTCCATGTAGCTTTTGAATTGTTTCCATAAATGCAGTAGCAACTGTACTTGCTTTAAATGGATGAGATAATGCATAAAAGTGTGCATACTTGGTAATTCTATCAACTACCACCATGATGACACTCTTTTCTTCAGACTTAGGTAAACCTGTGATAAAATACATTGAAATATCCTCCCAACGTTGCCTTGGAATGGATAAAGGTTGTAGAAGACCCAGGGTCTTAATTGTCTCAACTTTATTTTCTAGAAAACCAAAAATTCCACCACCAACTTTTGAATATCAAATTTAAGGCCATCCCAAAAAAAATATTTCTTCACCCATTGGTAAGTTTTTAAAAATCATGAATGTCCTCCTAAGGGAGATGTGTGCAATTCCAAAATAATCTGTTGTTTTAGTTGGGAATTATTAAAAATATATAAGCAATCTTTATACCATAAGGAATCATTTTTCCAACTAAATGTATCAGATGTACTAGGATCTTGCTGCCACTTTTGAATGAGTGTCCACACTGCTTCATCCTTCTTCCATTCATCCCTAACTTCAGGTATCCAATCTGGTTGGATAATAGAAATGGAACATAGCAATGCTTCCACCTCTTCATCCTTTTTTGAGAGTGCATCTGCAACAACATTTAGCTTCCCTTTTTTGTAGATGATATCAAGTCATAACCCAACATCTTTGTGACCCATTTTCGTTGCTCTTATGAAGAGATTCTTTGTTCCAAAAATTATTTAATACTATCATGATCAGCTTTTACCTTGAAGTGTCTTTCCATTAGGTAAGTTCGCCATTTCTTTATTGCGTGTAGTATTGCCAACATTTCCTTCTCATAAATAGCTTTCTTTAAATACTTTCCTTTGATTGGACAACTTTCAAAAGAAATGGGTATTCTTTCTTGCATTAAACCTGCACCAATTCCATTTCGTTAGGCATCACATTCCACAATAAAGGTTTTTGTGAATTTTGGCGTAGCTAAGACCGATGCTAGGCACGTTTCCTCTTTAAGATGCTCAAAGGCCTTAGTTGCTTCAGGAGTCCATGAAAATGCATATTTATTCAATAATGTTGTTAGAGGTGCTACTATTCTCCCATAATTCTTAACAAACTTGCGATAATACCCTGTTAACTCGAGAAATCCTTGCAACTGCTTTATGGTTGTGGGGACTTCCCATTACTTAATTGCTTTAATTTTGTTATGGTCTACCTTAACACCCTCGTGAGATACCATATTACCCATATATTCCACCTATTTTACTCCAAAGAAACATTTGGAGGTTTTTGCATATAATTTTTTCTCTTCCAATAGTTTGAGCACCCTGTCAACATGTTGAACATGATCCTTCCAAGACCTAATGTAGATTAGTATATCATCAAAAAATACTAACACAAATTTTCTAAGGAAGGGTTTGAAAATGGAATTCATCAACCCTTGAAATGTAGAAGGTGCATTGGTAAGGCCAAAAGGCATGACCAAAAATTCACAATGACCCTCATCAATGCGAAATGTTGTTTTCGAGATATCTTTAGTCTTCATTCTAATTTGATGATATCGTGAATGAACATCCAACTTGGTAAAATAAATTACTCCATGTAATTCATCCAATAATTCATCAATCACAGGAATGGGAAATTTATCTTTAATAGCGAGCTTATTGAGCTCCCTATAATACAGAGACATGCACCATGATCCATCCTTCTTGTGCACCTTTACTGCTGGAGCAGAGAAAGAACTTTGAGTAGGTTGAATTATACCAGCCTCTAACATTTCTGCAATCATACATTCAATTTCTCTCTTTTGGACATAAGGATATCTGTAAGGACTGATGTTTGGATGAACACTTCCTGGAATCAAATGAATAGCATGATTGTGATCACGAATAGGTGGGAGTCCTTTGGGAGTTTCAAACACCTTGGAATGATTGTCCAAGACTTTTTCGAGATCTGGAGAAATAGATGATTTGGATGTTGGAACTTCTAGTGAGCATAATTGTGCAATTAGGCCTCATTATTATTTCTTCAGAAGCTTTTTCATGACATTAGAGCTTATTATATTTCCTGGCTTCACTGTGATACCCCGTAATTCAACTTCCTTTCCTTTTGAAAAAATATTCAAAAAAAATTCTTGAGAATTAAAATATATCGTCGCCAAAGGTTGTAACCATTGTACTCCTAGTACAACATCAACACCTCCCATTGGAATAAAAAACATTGGACTATTCAATACTTACTGCCCCATGGTTAGCTTGATATTATGGCATTTTCTAGAGAAATTTATAGTTCATTTGTTTGCAACCATCACTTGACATTCTAGTGCTGGGGATAGGAAGAAATTCAATTCCTTGGATACCTTACAATGAATAAAATTATGGGTACTACCCGAATCAATCAACACTATTACCTTTTTCTTCTTGATATGTCCTTCTGTCTTGAGATTTTGAGAAGTGGTAATTTCTGGCAATGCATTACATGATATGGTCAGACTCATTTATTCTTTATCTAGGGTTGGTTCTTGGTGTATATCCTCTTCTTTTGAAGTTTCTTTTTCATTTTCTTCCTCCTCTTCACAATCTATGTAAAATAATTTCTTCTCAACACACTTATGACCTTTAGTGTATTTTCAATCACAACTGTAACAAAGCCCTTTTTCTCTTTTTTCCTCCAATTCTTGTGGTGTTAACCTTGTAGGTTGTGGAAGTCTAGGAGTAGCAACACTTCCATATTTATAGATGTGAGTGGTAGGCTTCATTTTCACCAATAATTTTACATTCAATTTTTCTTGCCAGCCTGAATGCCTTCTCCAATGAATCAAGTTCCCAAACGCGAGCCTCATGTTGGATGTTATCCCTTAAAGTCCCTATCAAGACATCAATCTTGTGTTTCTCTAGAATATCATTTATCCTTATATTCAAGTTTTGGAAGTCGTCAATGTGCTCCACCACTGAACCCTTTTGTTTGAGATTTACTAATTGGCTAAAGAAGGTGTTGCTCTTTGTATCCTCATAATGCGTTATCATTTCCTCCATAAAAATTGACCAAGTGACAATTTTTTTACGGGAGACAAGCCATCGATACCATGCAAATGTATTTTTTTCTAAATATAAAGTTGCAATGTGTACCTTTTGTGTGTTTTGCACATTATTAACATCAAAATATTGCTCCATATGTAGTATCCATGTTACGGGATCCTTGCCATAAAACTTACTCATATCGATCTTTGGAATATGGTGGGTCTTCAATCCAACATTAGAGTTTATGAAATCATGATTAACATTTATTTTTTTCTCATCATGAGTTTCCTCTACTATATTTTCACAATTAGGAAACATTTCTTGTATCAACTTTGTCAAACCTTCCATGTCTGCTTTTAGATCATTCTTCATGTCTTCCATGTTCTCTTTCATTTTTTCTTCTATACCATCGATATTAGCTTCCATGTCTTCCATGCCATTCTTAAAACCATCCATATTAACTTCCATGCCTTTCTTCAAACCATCCATCTTAGCTTCCATGTCTTTCTTCAAAACTTCCATTTCATTTTTTGTTGCTCTTTGTGAGAGCTAAATTTGGTGCACTTTCTTTTATAATTTTGATATATCATGTTGCACTTATTCACCTTCATGAGTCATAGTTCTGGGAACTTATTAGGTGTTGAATTTTTTTTAGGGGGGGTTTTAGAACGCAATACTGATATCTATGCTTCAATATGCCCTTGTAATCACTTCAATTTTTTTTTTCAATCAAGACTTATGCAATTTGAAAAAAAAAATACACACATTTTTCTTGCTTTTGAGGAGCTTGATATTCAAACTGAATTATCTCTGTGATTTTGAATATTCAATATCTGAAATTTGGTCCTAGCATAGCCCTTTTAAGCCTCTTTTGAATGCCATAGGTCTGACCTGATTTGGATGCTTCAAGGAAATGTTATTCCCAATGTCCCACAATGACCTAATTATGGACTAGTTCATTAGAGAGAACTTGTACGACATGCCACATCTCACTGTTTCCTCTTTTGGCTTTGAAATTGATAAAAAGGAAATGAAATTCCATTTAATTTCAGCCACTTTTTATAGAGTTCCAATCTAATTCTCAGAGAGAGAGTTATGACTATTTTCCCAAGGTCACCTTGTTTAAATGAAATTCAGGAGCCTACAAAAACCCTAACTTCCACAGATCATAACTCTAAACATATTTTGAACCAAGATCTGAAATTGGTACATGGCGTTCCTCATGATGTCAGATTTTCGTGATACAAATTTCAGCTTCTAAACCTTCGCAGAAATTTTTTTATAGCGAACATGGCACGATGACCTGTTTAGAGCAAAGAAACCCTAGAATCCAAAGCTTTGATACCAGATGTTATGAAACCAGCAACAAAAATAGAAGAAAAGAGAGATCAACGCCTTAGAATTCAGCCACCTTGAGGGGGAAACCTCCCTTACATTACATAAATGAACAATTCTTGGATGATAAAAATGAAAAAACCTCCTTTCTATATATAGGAGTTAATGGGATCACAATATAATCCTAGCCGACCTAACAATAATAATGTAAGGGCATAATAATAATAATATGGGGGTTATAGGGGTACAAAAATAACAATAAAGGGGCCACACTAACAATAATAATAGACTACACTAGTAATATAGGGACCCAAAAGGGTGCGACTGGCAGTTTCAAGTCACATGGAGTGCTTGGAAAGGGAGTGACTCGGGCTCAAGATCAAGGAAAAGTAATTTGATTCAATGGATAGAAACTTGGAGGCATTGGATTACTCCCAGAGTGTCTTGTGGCACCTGAGGGAAGTCAGTAACATTTTTTGTCAACTCCATTTCCTTAAGGTCACATAGGAGGTTGAGTATTGTCATAAAAACCCCTCATATCATGTTTACCCCACGTAAGCTTGTGAAAGTGGGTAGATCTAAGGGGAGGTGTGTTACAAGTGGTATCAGAGCATGGTTCAAAAACTTGGACTGGATGAGATGAATGCATGTTTTTATGCATGAATTGTCATGGTTAAGGTTTTCATGCATGAGATCATTGCATGAATTTTATGTCATTATGATGTTATTTTTATGTTATGATGTTGATGTGTTGGCTAAGATAGAGCAGGAGATGCAAATCATCAGAGCGAAGTTATAGTGTTAGAATTTGGCATAAGAGCATATCGCCATACAATTATTGTATGTTTGGCATGAAATTATGTTGTTTAATGATTGTTATAATCATTAGGGTTATGTTCATGCTTGTAAGTTTATGGTTGTTGTGGTCACATGTATGATGTATGTTAGTTAATCAGTGTCATCATATGTACGTGTCAATTAGTCATGAAGGATAGTAACTTATTGTTATATTCATTTTGGTCATATGCATGATGGTTATGGTCATTATACTTAGGATCTGTATGTTATATGTATCATGATAATTTGGATTGTCATATGCAGATGATTAGGGTTATGAAATTCAGGTATGAGTTGATATTCTTATGATATTGTCATAATAATTTATACTGACTTTGCATATGTGATTATTATGCATGAATGACAATGGTTTATGAGTTTATGATGTGAAAATGTTAGCTAGTTATTGTTAGGGATATAATGACCTTAATTATGTTTGGTTTGATATGTTGTGAATTTATATCATGCTAATATAGATTTATTGTGTAGATAGCCTCCCCTGAGATACATCGAGGTATGAGTTTGATTGCGTCATCTATTTGGTGTTTGAGTGTTTTATTATGTCGCCTATTTGGTATGAGCTTATTTATGTCATCCACTTGGTGCTTGAATATTTGATTATGTAATACAATTGGTGTTTGAGTGTTTGGTGTCTATTATTCCATCTATTTATTGTTTTATTTTTTGACTAGTTGTATGATATGAGTTTGTATCTATAAGATTACATGAAATAATGATCTTATTTGAGATGGTTGTACTAACACATATGTGTTGAGAAAAATGATATGTACTTGAGTGTAAGTAGGTGATATTTGTATCATTATGTATTATGAATGATGAACGTGAGTTGATTATTGATTATGACATGGTTTTTAGACTTGGTAAATGTTTATTTCAAATTAATAGATATGATGTCTTCATCTTTGGAACATGTGGACAACATGTATGTTCAGTTACAAGGCAATGTGCTTGGAACAACAAGGTAAGATAACTTCCATATCGTTACATTTATCGATACACTAACAATTATGTGTTTATGGCAGTATGATATAGGGAATTGCATAGTAAAGAGACTTTCATGAAATATTGAAGAAGGCTTAGGTTGAGCTTTCCTTTGGAAGTGTTGGGAAGCCATGGTGATTGAGTCATTGTGTTTATTTTTAGTCTTGCACTTTTGGTATTTTTTGTTTTGTTGTTATTGATTGGAGCTTGTTTGTGTCTAGTGTATGGCCATACCACTTTGTTTGTGGTGTCATATTGCTATCGGTTTTCATGGGTTTCTTCTTGTTTTCTTTTCGTTCTTGTCTTTTATGTTTTGAGGGTCTTGGGATTGGTTGGGGAAAGAGGGAAGTTGATGAGCTCAGGAAGAGATTAATGAAAACTAAGAAGTAATGTAAGACTCAGATGAAACTTAGTGCATGTATAAGGGTAGTTGAAGGAAATAGTATGACATTTGATTGGATTGGTTGGGTCCATTGGTGTAAATGGACGGTTGAAATAAATTCATGAGAAAGGTAGCGTGAAAGGTAAAGTAAATGGATTTTAGGTGTCAGATGGCTCGGCTATGTTAAGAACTATTATTCTCAATGTAGTGCATGTTATGCACAGATAGATGGATTTATCTTAACTTAGACATTACAATATCGAGTATTTTTGTTGTGTCTATGATTATGAATTATTTTTATATATGCATATATATGTATGTATGTATGTATGTACGCATGTATCTCATTGACTAGCGGGGTCATTAATATTGTTTCATGCTAGTGTTAACATGTATATACGTATATGTATATGTATGTATGCAGTCGTCTAATTGGGTTGTTAGGGATCATGATTGCTTTATGCTAATGATTATATATATGTATGTATGTATGCCATGTTTCTGACAGAGTCATCAAAGATCATGATTGTTTTATGATAATTTTTATATGTGTATATATATGTACATATTTATGTATTTTGTTGATTGACAGGGTCATCAAAGATCCTTCTTGTGGAGGAATGATTGCTTATGAAGGTGAATGGCATGAAGAGGTTATTGTTTCATGAGGAATCAAGTGGGAAGAATAGCCCTGATAGATCTATGAGGTCAGTATCATGTGGATGTGAATTGATATTATGTGATTATACTAAGTCTATGTTTATTTTATGGACATGTAATGATGAGGTATTCCTCAGCAGAATGAAAGCAGTATGATCTGCAACATGTTGGGACAAGCATGGATAAGACGCTAGAAGCAAGGTTTCTTGGTAAGGACAATGTGTTCTTAGGACGTGCAGTACCGATGTGGTGTACCTGTAGCATATGCGTTATTGTGTACATATGACGTTGTGTGCATGTTGCATATATGATTTTTTTTGCGTGATTGCATATAGTATTGTGTGCATGATTGTATATGTAGTGTTGGGTACTGATGGTGCTAAGTACATGTCGTATATGTAGTGTTATGTACATATTGTGAATGCAGTGCTATGTACATTTGGTGCATTGTAAATTTTGTATATGTAGTGTTATGTACATATGGTGGAGTGTACAGGTTGAACAAGTAGTGTTGTGTACATATGGCATAATGTGCATGATTGTACATGTGGTGTTGTGCAGATGGTGCTATGTACACATCGTACAACTGGTGTTGTGTACACATTGTGCATGTAGTGTGGTGTACATGGTGGCATTGTGTACAGGTGGTATTTTTTACATGTTGTACATGTGGTATTGTGTACACATTGTACATGTTGTGTTGTGTATATTTGGTATGGTGTTACGGGTATTGTGCAGTCGTTGTATTGTGACATGTGTATTCATGGTATGGTACGATGTGTACGCATATGTGTTGTGTATGTGTAGTGATGTACGCCCGATGTATCTGTATGCGTTTTGTTGTACACCAAGTTTAGGTGTATGTGTTTTAGTATATTGTGTATGAGTGTGTATTGTACATTGTGATGGGACAGGAAGGTATGAGATTGTCTAGGCCCTTGTCTTGATATTGAGGGTTAATATGGTTTAGTCTTGGGATACCCTTGTTGATATTGAGGATTGAGCTGGTTTAGTCTTTGGATTCCCTTGTTTCTCAAAGAGAAGGCACTAACTTCTTTCTGAGTTTGGAAACTGATTCAGTGTGTGTACAGAAAGGACAAAGGACAAAGGCGGAATCAAAGAATCATGGAAAGATAAGTATCAATATTTTACTTCACCTTTTAACTATGCATGTGAAATATGATTATGATTTATGATGATTACATGTGATCTATGATTTTGATTTATGTTTTTTACATTTTGAGCTAACCCGATGTGATATGTTTATACATGATGATTTGGTTGGATATATAGTTTGACTTGTGGTGACAGGAAGTAAACGGAATTGAAAGTGTACCTTATTGATGGGCCACCAATGAGGTATGATTTGAATTAGTTTCAATTACTTTTAGTCTAATGGAAATTATATGATTGGTATAGGAAAGCAGGGTAATGCCCGTTTTGGGTGGATAAAACTAACTACAATAATTATAAATAATGGCAAAAAGGAATTGGTGCAAGCAACAATATTTTGGTAAATAACTTCAGGACCAGGGCCATTATGGGACACTAGTACCCAGTAGTTTACATTTATTTCCATGAGAATTATATGACCGGTATTACGGTTTTTAGGTAGGTATATGCCTTGGTTTTTGTACTTATGATACAAAGGGATGGATTTCATGGGATAAGGGATGTCAGGGAACTTGGAAGGTGAGTGACTTCATGAAAGGGGGTGACCAGATTTCGCGAGGGACTGTGTAGTAGAGAAGGGAAGGTTGGCGATGGATTTTTTTTTGTCATTATCATTCCCATATGGAATCAAATGCACATTGGGAGTGTTCCTTGGAACAATTAGCCGATAATTTTTCACTAAAAGGAAAAGTGGCATAGGATTATAGCGTTGGAAATTGGATGTAGGTTTTACTTTGGCAGTGGATTATGGACTTCCTAGGAAAGAGGTGAATTCTAGTACTACGTTTGAGGGTGGAGGTGTGAGCCTCTGGACTCCCTTGCTACGGATGTAGGCATTATATCCTTTCGTTTGTTGGTTGAGAAAATGTGCATATGTGTATATTATTCTAAATATTGTATCAAGCTGGATTTATAAAGCTCCATAGACATTATGGTTATTTTTTGGTTGAAGAAAATGCACATAAGTATATGTGGTTGTTATTGTAAATTATGTAATCAGTTGTGTTATAAATCTCTAGTACATGGTATTATTGCAATGTTTTCAATAGTTTGTTCATTTTAAATACTACAACGAGCTAAGTTATAAATCTCCATGGTCACTATGTTTTCTTTTCAACGGATTTTTTTGAGGTATAGGTGTGTTTTAACACCAAGGATAGTGTTCCCAAAGGGGGAGGTTTTTGTAACAAACTTGGGCTAAAAGTTCATTTAATAAAAGTTAATAAAGGAAAAATAATAACATGGTTAAGGGACACTTATTCCAAGCTTAATGTTGGGAAAAGATATCCTAGTCGGCATCATTGGATGCGTTTGTGGCTAAGGGAAATTGGCAAAGGCAAAGGCTAAGGCATTAAAAAGGCAAAAAGTTATTTTGGCACACTTATTTATGAAAATAAAGGAAATTAGGAGAAAAGGAAGGTGAAAGGTCACGATTGCATGTGAGGAGGAAATTGAAGGAAAATAATTCAAAATGAAGAAAATAGAGGCCTCATTGATAAAATAGCTTCTAAGGATTAGTTGGCAAGATTTTGTTGGTTAACTTTTTTCCAGTTCAGTTTTGGAGCTCTCTCTTTATTCTCTTTCTCAAAAGCTCTTGGACACTTAGAGTTTTCTTAGAGCACTTTATCACTGGATCAAGAAGGCAAAGGAAAAAAAAGATAAATCAAGGAAGGGAAGGATCAACCAGCCTCAGCAGGAATACTTATAGGTAACAAATTGCATTTATGATGTCCTAGTTGGTTTGACATGAATGGTATGTGCATGTTGGTATTTGGTTCCTTTATTGTCAATGGCATGGTTTTTTAGGTTTTGACAATGGTTTTCAGCCTTTCCTTACCATTTTCTGGATAGCCATGGTGTGATGGGATTTTTCTTGGTTTTGAGCTTGGGATTTTTCATATGGTTTCAGAATCTAGGGCGGAGGTGCTCTGAGGAAAATTCCCAATGCCCTAGGAATACCTTGATCAGTTTTGGCATGATACATGGTAAATCCTGAGGGTGTTGTCTTGGTAAGGGCCTAGTGATCCAGTGTGGATTTCAGTAAAACCTGGAGACAAGGAGATGGAAAATTCCTCAAGGATAGTGATGATATCTAGAGACATTACAATCTCAGTTTGGTTTAGTGATATTGGTGATAGTTTAGGTGATATCACGATATTGAGGGTTGAGGTGGTTTAACCTTTGGATTCCCTTTGTTTTTTTGGGATTGATTTATCCATGAGATCCCACATTCATGCTTGGAATATGGCATGGGGGTGACTGGCTGAAAGAAATATTTGGTTCAACCATTTTTATGGTTGGGTGGTACGTGGAAGTTCTGAACATGGTTGGCTATTGACGATGTTTAATGAAAGCTAAGTTCTATTGATTTTGTACATGTTATTATGTGGCTTTAATGGTTCTTATATTATGTTTATTTATGTAGTTATATGTTGGTCATAAGCATGGTTATGTGATTGTTTCTAGTCATGGTTCATTTCATGTTTTTACTTGTAACTGAAACAATATTGGATGTAAGACCTAATTGATGTTAAGAAAACTAAAGAGAAAGGGTGGTGATCCTTCTTATTAAGTCTCATATGAATTTCCAATCCCTTATGCTCAATCTTGTATTCATGACCTGTAGGTTACATTGTTTCCAAGTGTTATGTAGAAAGTGAGTCCCGGTTGGGAATGGTCAGGGCTAGTCCTAGTTTTAATTTTGGTTTATAATAATTTTTTTCATTTATTTCACTAGTTCTAGAAGTTACATGGATATCTTGGTAGAGGGTTAGCCCCAAACCTAAAAAATAGCCTTAAATTCCACAATCAGTGGCATAACACTTAACAAAAAGGCCATAGTTGCACTAATGTAGGCCTATGGGAGCGACTGAGGGTTTCCAGTCACATGGACGGATTGGAAAGGGAGTGACTTGGACTCAATTTCTAGGAAAAGTAAGTTAGCTCAATGGTTGGACACTTAGAGGGGTTGGGTTACTCCTGGAGGGTCCTGTGGCACTTGAGGGAAGTCAATAAGGTTTGTTTATCAACTCCATTTCCTTAAGGTCACCTAGGAGGTTGATTATTTTCATAACGGTCCCTCATCTCATGTTTATCTCATGTAAGCCAATGAAAGCGGGTATATGTGAGGGGAGGTGTGTTACAACATAGCACATTCCAAGTAGAATGGAGCCATCAAATTCGGGTGCGCTTTCTATGAAAACAAAGACAAATCTAGAAAAAGTAAAACATGGGTTTTGTTTAAAACACCCCATTCAATTTTTCTTGAGAATTTCCTCCAAAAAGGGTTTGTATTGAGAGATATTTTCTTTTCTTTTAGAGGGAAATTTCTAGTTGCGGGCATTATCCAACTACACCAAACTGAACGACCAATTACCACAATGCATCAGATCAAGCTATTTTCAGATAAAAACTTACACAATGTATCATATCAAGTTATTTCAAGATAATTCCATGCCATATCATTCTTCTACAATTGAATATACATTTGAGGATACCAACAAATAAATATTTTGTAAAATATATTATGATTTGATACACCATTTTTGGGGAAAATAGTTCGAACTCCCCCCCGCCCCCCCCCCATATTTTATGTATAAATTCTTGAGTAAAAATCAGGTTCAGTTGTTGTTAGAGGGAAGGATAGTATTGATTTTTTATAGCAAAAAAAATTTCGATTACTGTTCGAACTTGTAATCTATAATTTTTGTTTAATTAATGAATTTCATGTTCGTAATTATATTATGAATTAATTCAATAATCTTGTAGTGCTCCCATCCAACAACGGCCCCATATCCTGGGATTTGTTTGCAAAGTTAGGTAGTGTTGTATATGTTATTTAATTTATTTCATGAATAGTTATATCATATTTAAATATTTTCAACTTACGTTCATGTAACTTTTAATTATTGTTTTATTTATTCCATGCATAGATCCAGTAGTTTAATTCCTACAATTTCCAAATTTGTGTGTGCTTACATGGTGTGATTTTTAGGGCCTTTGCATGAGGAGTGCTAACCTAGGGACCAAATAGGTGGTCAAAAGTACATAGAGCTTGATAATACAACTACTACATGTTTATTTCAGCCGTGTGTTGAATGTGTTTGATACTACAGGAAACATTGAACCTACTAGACACTTATATGATGTTGGTAAATGAAACGAAAGTTTAATTTTATTATTGATTCTTTCATTTATGGGCATGCAAGTCATGAACCTATTAGGGTCCTATAATAATAGGGTTCATAATTTTTTAATTGACATTGATAACTATGTAAATATGTACATACCTTGCTTTCTGCAAGTTGTTTTCCCATATTTGAAAATAATAAAAAGATGAAAAGAGGATAAAAGTCGTAAAAGAAAGATCAAAGGACTTAGAAAAAGAATAGACCCCAAGAGAAAAAAGAGATAAAATAAAGACATTAAAGTGAGAAAGTCGAAATGCCACTACTATTTAATTGTATTACAAGAAGAACAATTATGTGCAGATTGTCAATAAATGCCATAATCCATGATCAATTAGACAATTTAATCTTAACTTTTCATGCTTTGAATTTCATGTTTTAGATAGAGAATAAATATATGTCGAACAGTTTAAACTTGACATATCAGTAGATAGTTAGAGAATAAATGAGGAGCTAAATAGTTTAATCTGAGACCTCAGATGAAATAAGGTTAGACTTAGGTAGCTTTATGTTTTGAAAGAAAAATCGATATAGGGTTGCAAGCTTAAATGCACCCATGAAAATGAAGTAAAAAATGTTAGAAATAATGATGGGTAGGTAGAAAGCAGTTGTGCAAGACATGTAATAAAGCATCATTGGGAAATAATTACTGATTTCCCCTTCCCCACAATCATCCACTATTCTAAACCTTCAGTTAAAGAGGCTTAAATAATTTTTCTAACTTCTATTGGGACTCGACCCAAGGCTCAATAAACTGATTGGTTAAAAATACTGGATTCCCTACATAAAACCCATTTCATCAGCATATTCACCCCTTTTCCAAGATCACGATCCCTTTTCCTAAGAAAAACACATTTTTTGCTTAGTAAAAGTAAAAACCCTACATAATTAATTTCATCTTCATTCAAAAACACTCAAAAACCCACAAAATACATTTATACTAAGTTTATGTGTAAAGAATTAAAAATGGGACAAAATATGCTTTATTGCCTATTTTAACCCTTTAATTAGTTTTAAATTATGTATTTTAATTCGTTTCATACATTACACCTTCATTTCATATTAATTTCTAACTTATATTATTAAATCCGTAAATTATACCCTTCCTGTATATTATTAAATCTTTTATAAGTAAATAACCCCAAAAACCCATTTATTTAAAGTTTAAACCTATGTTATATATATCCCATGTGCCAAAAATATCCCTGCCCTTTATTCCCATAGGTTTAAACATATCAAATATAAAAATACCCCACCCCTATGGTATTAAAACACTTTTCAAAAGGTTTAATTATCATATAATATATACATGTGCCCGTGATTGAGACATTTGTCAATGTTTTAATTTAATTGAAACACATATGACTTTACCCCTCCACCAATCATTTAATATAAAGTTTTGACTTTATAAATGTATATTTATAAAGGTTCAAAACCATCTTTCCATATTATTAAAACCTCAGACCCACCTCCGAACGCCGAGCATCTCCATATCAAATCTCTGTCGTTCGCACTCAAGCTCCCAAATATGACGATTGAAAAACCATATCACATTTTTAGTTGCGCGATTATAACTCGTTCGTTTCCATGCGAAATAGGTTGTTTTATCCTTTTATCTCTCCTCCACATGTCCCATTTTGATTGGATCCCATTCGATTCAATTGAAATTGCCTACCACTTAAACGAACGCGATAACCACTCATGGTTTCTAGCCTTTGAAGCCCGAAAACTTCCCATCGCCCGATGTGACCACCATTATTTGCAAGTAATTTTAAACCTAAAATTCCTAATAAACCCCGAAATCACTCCATTGATCCCTTTTCTACATTTTCCGACTGTATTTCTCCTCCTGATTGAAGAAAACCAAGCTTGTGCTTCGTTTTCAAGCCCAAAACCAGTGAAAATCCCACCTATTGTTGATTGAAGATTTATAGAAGTCTTGAATTGCCTCCAGAAGATCCCACAGACCTATCAAAATGCCTCAGAGCCTATTTCAAAGATCCATACTTGTATAAAATAGGTATTTCCCGAAAAAAAATGAGCCTGTTATCAATTTGAAAGGACATTTGAAACCTGTATAAAGCATATTTACTCCAAGAAATCCTATTAGGAAAGGTCCAAAAAGAGGCAAAACCATGTCAAATTTTGACAAAAGCCTTTTTCAGACTGCGCTATATTTTTAAGGAAAATATTTAGTTTATTTAGTTTTTCCAGACTATATAAAACTCCAAAAAAATCCCAGAAATCCTCTTAAGGTAAACTGACTCTCTATGCTTGATTTAAAATATTTTTTAGCCCAATTATCCACTGAAAAGCCTAAGAAACCCCTGTTTCTTATTTCATAGCCAGTGAGAGTCTAAAATACATTTTGAATATTGAAATTGAAAGATAAATTCAAAGGATAGAACCATATTCTGCTTATTTTATCCAAGAACCTCTGTCAAAGCCAAAAATACTTCTGTAAACCATTTAACCTTACAGAAGAAACCAGAAAGCCTAAAAAATATAATTTTAGTAATCCTGAAAGCCTAAAAATGCCTAAATCTACTCCAGCTGTGTCCTCCAAGACTGTTATCATTGTGAATCCTCTACAACCTCCTATTGTAGACATTGAGCACATCCCTTTAGCAGATGTTGACTATAAAATAGCAGATTCTGTTGTTGAATTTAATTTGTTAGATCTCCACTGCTAGAGCTATGAAAAGTCTTTAGATCAGGTTGAAGAAGTCTAGATTTGGGAATCAAACCTTCCCAAATATGTTGTTCCAGTCACTTATCAATTCCCAAAGGTTGTTAGGTTGTGTCAGAACTATTATGTGCTTGAACAAAGAGCAATAGTGAATGCAAACAAAGAGGTACTATTTACAATTATTGTTGCATCCATAAACCAGATGTTACAACTCAAACGAGATCCTAAAATAGTTCCTTTGTCAATAGAATCTCTTACCAAGTTGTACATTGGCCTTGATTTTCCCAAGAGATTTCAGATCTTCCAAGTATTCATGCCCTTGCATGTGGAAATTCCTCAAATCAATCCTCCATATTCTACTTCAAAATTTCCAGAATGTTCAATGCATGTCATTTCCAAGTTATCATTCATCCTATGATACTTTATAGATGAGCACACTGATGAGTCCATCCTAGGGTTTCTATCTACTTTTGCACCAGGGTAGCCTCCCTCTGTAATTTTCAATTATGCTGAGTACATTGTTGACAATATCCATGATCAACTGATCAAGTTGCCAACTGAAGGAGTGTTTAGATACACATCTTGTCTCTTCTATATGTTTTTGTATTTTCAAGCGGACAAGTTTCCAGTAACCCTCCAGAAGCTTGACATAGAAGAAAATCCACTTTCAATCATCTTCTGGACTTCATTGATCAGAAAAGAGTCCTAAGAGTTTACTTATATAGATTTTTCAGACTTCTTTATCCATCCATTGATAAATATGTTAACAAATATTGAACAACCAAGGATTAATGATGAAATGAAGAAAATTCTATAACTATCTGAATAGACTAGAACTACAGATTGGTATTTTTATGAAAAACACATAGAACTCGGAGTTTTTGGGTCTAATATTTTGCCATACAAACTACCTAAATATGTACCAATGAGAATATTTTCCTTGGAGTATATCAGGGAAATCTTGAATTCTGATTCTATTAACTTCCTAGCAGCTAAGAAAAAGACCCAGTTTAATTTAAAGAATCAGGTCTGGCCATTTATTTGTAATCACAGAGATGCAGAGAAAGAAGCAGCCAAACAGTTACTAGAGTACATATTTGAAGAGAGTTTCTCCTCGAACTATGATCCACAAGGAATACTAATTAAAATGAGGGTTAAGTGCAAACTAACACCCTACATTCATGAGAAAAAACAAGAGATTGAGAAGTATATCAATAAGATTGAGTGGATAGAAAAAAAATTGATAGATGAAATAAAGCGGGGTGATACTAATCACACCTTACAAACTTCAAATCAAGCAAAGAAAGGCACCAAAAGGGTTAGAGAAGAAGGAACTTACATTGCAGAGACCACTACTGAGAATAGGTTCAAGTTAAGATATAATAAAAAGTCTAAAATAAATCCAGTGGGTAAATAAAAAGTGACTATTAAGGTTGAAGACACAGATGTCCCTAGTAACAAATACAGATGTTGCTACAGCCATCACAAATGAGCCAGTTATAGAGAATTTGAATGAAGAACAGATTGATAATTCAAATGCACAGATGATAGATAAACAACATAATTTAGAAGCATCATCCTCATAGACAACAGAATAAAAGGATCTTGATATAAGAGAAAATACAAGCAGATTAAGACAAAGAATGAAGAGATCAAAAATGAGATTTACTCTAAACATTTGAAGCAAACATTAAGTGTTCAAAAAATACTTTTATCTGCCTTTGATTACTCAAATAAAAAGTTGACCATGTCAGTGTTACAACCTACAGTGAAGACTCCAAAGACAGTTTCAGGCTACAAAAAGGTTGATCTAGAATTACAAACATAGAAATTTCATGCACTAGATCAAATAGAATTTCATAGACCAATTTCAGAGATGTTGTATTCTACCATTACAACCAAGGCTATGAGTGTTAAAACACTTTAGAACACAATAATAAACATGAAAGATCAAATGAAGGTTGACAAAATGTCATTATATGCTAAATACCTAGGGATTAAGTCTTTAGAAGAGTTGGTTCTCCAAAAAGGATATGATCCTGAAAATGTTAAAGCTGTAGAACAATTAGTGAAAAAGAAAAATGAGGACATTGCAGCATTGAGGAAACAGCTTAAACTGCCATCAAGTGAACATCCTAAAGCCAAATAAATAATAAAATAATATACTTAGAAGTATGACATGATGAACTTAAATTTTCAGTTAACAAGATAGATCAAAGAAATGGAGACTCAAATGGACAAGCTTTTCTATGAAAGGGAAACAATAAAAGCTCAAGAAAATCCTACAATAATTACCATGGTTACTACTGCTGTGAATTCAACTCTGGTAGAAGAGTTGGCACCCAAAGAACCACTGGCTACTACAGTACCAGTGACATCATCTACAACTTCAGCTACAGAGTCATCTACTACAACAGCTCAACCTTCAGATGAGGCTAGTAAACTAGTAAAAGCCATGGAAGAAATGACACTACAAATAAGTGAGATTAACAAATTGAAGAAGATGATTGATAATATTGAGGATAAAAATAATTTAGCTCAAATAAATGATAAAACTCATGAGCAAAGAGCTAATAGGTTAAATGAAGAACTGAAAACACTACAAAAGGATTTAACCTTAAAGGAGCCAATATCATATGTGAAAAACTATTTATGGAACAAAATCATTGAAGAATCAATTATGTGTAGCCCTCAATACAGGTAATCTTTGAATAGAGAGATTTACTAAAGACAACACTAGCAGAAATTCAGAAAACCAAAGATGAGCTAGGTACTAAACCTGAGCAAGCCATAGAATTGATCAATTTTCTCACCAAAAAAAACAGGCAGGAGTTGGGAGAAATACAAATCACTGATAGGACAGAGACAATCCTTGAAATAAGGAAATTCATCTCAAAGAAGAATATAATGAAACAACTTGAAGAGAAATGTGAAAGTATGAACACAACCATAACCAAGTTTATGGTTAAATTTGAAAACTTAAGGGAAAGAATTTTGCCTAATATTTTGGTCATTAATGACAAACTTATGCCACGGGAAGATTATAATAAGAAAATTAGAGAGTATGCAAAAGAGGAGGTTGAAAAGACAAGTGGGCAAGCCATTCCAATAGGGAATGTCTTACTCATAAGCTTTGAAGATTTATTTTATTTGCAGCATGAGATAAGACATTTGTTTGTCATAAAACCAAATTTTGCTAGACATAATGAGGCAAATGAAAATTTTAGGAGGCTGAAAAATATTCAAATTCCTAATGAGGAAGCTTGCTAATCACTTACTGAATTACTGTGAAAGTTAAAAAGCAGATAAAAGAAAGAAAGCAGTTTGCTGATTTTTCAAAATTAATTACAACAGTAAAACAATTTTTACAGAGTTAAAGAGTATCAGGTTAAAACGAATATGAGTTAAAGAGTATCATAGATTAAAGGGAACCAGAGTAAAAAGTATAATATTAAGAAGATCAGATTTCAAAACAGATTTGAAATGTCTAAGCCAACAAAGAGGACACCAAGGCGGCCAGCTGCACCTAATCCACAAACAGTTTCTATTTTATTTGGATCAATAGGACAACTTGTTGATTTGTAAAGCAACTGTCTCTATTTTGTTGTAATGATATCTTTGTTTTCCTTAGATAATTCCTAGAAGTATTCTAGGATATTTTGTAAACAATATTGTATAAATACTTCATCTTTTGAAGTATAGTGTGGAACAAATTTCTGAATATTTCTATAGTCATTTTTGTTGGACTTGAAGGTTTTTGTGTTGCAAATTTCAAGTAGCATACTGGATCAGCTCAATTAGATGAGCGATTGAAGTGAAGTAATTTCTACTTGTCATTATGTATATTCTTTGTTTCATGCATCCATATATGTGTTCCAAATTTGAATGAATAAACAGTAGTATTATTTCAAGATTTGTTAAAAGCACCCTGTCTTTACTATTTATCATTTCTATGTTTTCTGCTGATTGCCAGAGTAGGGAACCCTTAATTTCTCCCTCTTTAGTTTGACCTTTGCCTAATTATTCTCTTTTCCGGATCAAAGAAACCATCATTGATCTTTATCCCAATCAAACCACTTCACCAAACAGCCTTCCAAGATCTTCAAAGGCTTATCTATCTTGCCCTGAAAAATTTGAATTTTTGACCTTGATCCTAGTTCTGTCTGCTTGACTTTTGACTCCTTAGCCCAATGGACAAACATATTTCATACTATCCATCTCATTAAGTGATTTTTCCCACCAAACCAAACCAAATCAAAATCCAAATTGCACAATCATAACTAGCCTACTATATTATAATCAAAACAAAGTTAAATCTTATAGAGAGAGCCCTCTCTGAACCCTAGGAACTAGATCCTAGAGTTTAAAATTTGGTCTGTGGTTACCTCTAGTGTTCTTAAAAACTAAAAATCAAAATATCACAACCAGAGAATTACAAGAGTGATAACATACGGCAACTCCGTTGAGGACCTAACCAATCCTCATTTTTAAAATAGATCTTAAAGGAAATCATTTTTAATCATCATTTTCCTTCCAGAAGACTATTTTTATAAGTTGTGGTATTAAAGTTATGAGTATGGCTTCTAGAAAAATTTACTATGCAGTGTAACAGGATCCTAAACCTACGTATAGTAGACAATCCCGAACGGAAATTGGAAAAAAGAAAAAAACGGATAGAAGATTTATATGCTCGAGTTTCATTAATTAGAGCCAATTCATTACCACAAGAAGTTAGTAAGTTTATAGGATATACGGTTTGATACGAAATTTGAAAATTCTTTGTTCGAGAAGTAAATCGAGAATACGATTTAAAAAATTGTTATAGACCCTATCTTCATTTCATTTCTTGAGGTAAAACATAAAAATATTACGGTATATTTTGATTAAAAGTTAAAAAATCGAGGTAAAGAAAGCTTGAAGAGATAAACGCTACTATTCTTAAAGAAATTGATGAAGCCATTGAATTAGCCCAATTCTTAGCTTACACATCTAAACCTTCTATTTATCCTGTATAGATACCACTACATCATCTATAGTTTCGGCTACCACTTAGTTTACAATCCATTTATCCCTAAACAACCCTTACAACCACAAATATTATTTCCATCCATTTCATCCACTAGTTTACCTTCTACAATTTCAAACACATCATTTCATTTCCTACTAGTTCCTTATATATTCGTTTCATTCCTAGTACCTCCACTTCATCCTTTTATTTCATCTACTACTTTTCTAGTTAACCATCCTATATTCTAGTTTCATCGGTTATACATTAATACATCAACTACTACTTCTAGTTCAACCCCTAGCACTTCCAATCTACCTCCTAGCCAAGCTAGAATTAATTATATGGTTTCCGGGTATGCTCCCCTTGTTCTTCCATCACAACTACATGTCATCTCCCAGGATTACCAAAAGTAAGACACCACAATTTGATGATACTACACAATACATATTTTGCACATCAACACATAAATAAAATGGCGAGTACTTTGAACTCCATGAAATAGTGTTTTGATGTCTAAATAGAGTTGTTGCACAAACATTAATAGGGAAAGTCAAAAATGGTTTAAAAGGTCTTCTGCTTCAGTAGTATAAGTAGCCTAGCTATTTTTCATATATTATTTTTAAATAAATGGGAAAAGAAGAAAAATCCACTCCAAATATTGTCTGAATTTGATGCAATGAAAATAGCTCCCGATGAATCGATGCAGAGACTCTTTTGCACTAGATATAACAATGTTTACAATTATTCTGCCAAATCTCAAACCCACTCGACTCTGTCTTACTTAAATTCCCGGATATTTGACACGGACATGGCATATCATTTAAGAGAAATAAATGCGAGAAGAAATTGGAAAGAATGCAAACGGATGTTGTAGGTGTAGAAGTAAACATTTTAACTAGAAAATCTAGATTGAGGAATGAGAGGAGATTAACCATGAAAGATACTTGCTCTAGTTCGGACAAAAAAATAGATTAGTTAGATAAGAATTTAGAGAGAATGATGGATAGATTAGACAACATAGAAAGAAGACCTCAATGGGATAATCAACGACCAAATAAGGAATCCCAGGTTTGAAATATACAAATTCGAGAAAAAATTAAAATAATTAGGCCCGGATCAAACAATAAGACCCCATTTCAAGAGAACATATTGAAAGTTCTCGAAAACAATGTAGATGATGAGGATACCATAAGTATGATGGGAATAAATGAAGATAACACTATCTTTCTCACTCGGGAAGATCGAGAGTTATTTGAAATACCACTGACTTCAATTAGATTCGAATTGAATCATTTGACTACAAGCAAGGTTATGATTTTTCTATAAACAAAGTAAAAAAGCGATATAGCCTTATAAGTAAGAAAAACAACTGAAACTTCTACTAAAAAAAATCTCCTCAAACTAAAAATAAGAAAACAATAGAAGCCAAAACAAAAAAAGTTTTGCAAATTCTCCCTAGGGAAAATAGGCAAAACTCTAGTTCTTCCTACAAAGTTTCCCGACCCCAAAATTTCACCAAGTCCTAATATTGTTGACATAACGGATAAAGTTAGTCAAACAACAAAATATTCGCAAGTTTTTTGTTGTTAAAACAACAATTCTGCTAAAAAGAAAAATTAGAATCCAAAACATCCCCTGGCGATCCCAAATCGGTAGATCCAAAAAAACGCAATGAAAAAACAACTTCGACAACTCAAAATGCGGAAAAACATCTACTACTTCTCAAACCATTCCTAACAAGAAAACAAAGAGAAATAAGACACAGAAACTCAAGCGTGAAAATGAAAAACATAGCATGAAAAACAAGATAAACCCACTCGAACTACGATTTACTAAGGAAGAGTTAATTCAAATAATGCAATCACAACCTTCATTCAATATACAAGTTTGAAATTGCAAAGTTAAAAATACTAATTCCTTTTAACGAGAACTTGTAAAACATGATTTGTATAAAACAACAATTGCGAAACATTAAAGATGAATGATGGAGAAGACTACTGTGGCTTCAATGATGATCAACCAAAAGTTGATTTTTGGCCCTGATGTCGAATGGAAAGTATCAAGATAGAGCGGTTCCTCCTTTTTACATCGGTTGGCCATGCACTTTGACCAAATTTTACACAATGCAATGTTAGATTCGGGAGCTTCACACAATCTAATGCCCAAAAACAATAATGGAAACTACGAATTTAGACATTACAAGACCTTACAAAGATTTATTTTCATTTTATTCAAGAAAAGTTAAATGCTTAGGTTTAATTAAAGATTTGTGTGTAACATTAGTTCAATACGGCTCAAAGTACGCTAATAGTAATGGACATTGTAGTAGCTTATATCACCAAATATGGAATGTTATTATCTCGCTCATGGAAGAAAAATTACGAGGTATCTCTACAATTCGACATGTCTTATACTATATCCAATCTTTGTTCAACCAAGCTTTATGAAACATTGATGAAGTATATGGTAAGTAGTGCGACAAGATCCATAAATTACTGACCTATTCTACACCTACTGCTCTAGATTCTTTCATCTTATGTAACTTTTAAAGCTGATAATGAAATCAAGCCGAACTAAAAGACAAAAGAAAAACACAAAACAATAGCAGTATCTTTCATGATCTCTATGGTATTTGAACCGATGGCTCAATAAACAAAGTTACACTCGTACATTTTGGTCAAAATTAGGCACTTTGGTTCTAACACTTTTGACCAAATGTCCAGAAAGTACAATTTTTATCAATTTTTCAAATCCTTTAGCCCAGCCCGCTATCTGGCGTTTGGAGACAAGTGTCGGTATTACGACAGTTAGGACAAGTGTCGGTATTGCAATGTTCGAAGAAAACGTCGGTATTGCAATGGTTTGGAGAAAGTGTCGGGTCTTGCAGAAACACTTAGAAATAGTCGGTATTGCGACGTTTGGAGTAAACGTCGGTATTGCGATGGTTTGGAGAAAAAGTGTTGACCTTGTGACGTTACGGAAGAGAGCGTATCGGTGTGCGAAAGTTAGGACAAGTGTCGGTATTGCGACGAGTTGGGTCAGGAAGTGTATAGGTATTGCGATAGTTGGGTGAATGTTTATGAATTTGTAATTGATTAATATATGCATACTACGCAAATCAATCCATGACACTACTTTGATATTTTGATGTATCCTTCTATATTGGGATTTTGTGGAGTATTGACACTAGCCAACTAATGACAACATATTGTTAGATTTTCTATCCTATCACTTGAAATAAGGGTGAATATTCATGACATACAGCATCAATTAGTGTGTCAAACTATAACCATGTTGTCATGATAGATTAGCATAGTGGTGGAAATCACCCTTGTGTGTGAATCACATAGAATAGTTTTATAGAGCATGCCCCATGCAGTTAGTCCCCCGATCATATATATATATATATATATATATATATATATATATATATATATATATATATATATAGATATATAGTACTCGGTTTAAATGAAAGCTGTGTGGTCATGGTAAAAGATATGAATGCCCAACCTTGATGGTAAGAGTGAAAATTTTGTTCCTACGATCAAATTTGTTTCAATTCGGTGTGTATTTCATTATGATGTGATTTTTCTATGGATATTGACATGGCTCTATATGATATTGACATGGTTCTCTATGATTGGTTTGTGGTAGTGGCATGCCTCTTTGTGTCCAATTTACATCTCCTCATTCTTGGAACACAAATTTTCAATTGGTATGTTATTGTTGACCTAGTTCTCTCTCATTAATTTGTGGCATTGATAGAACTCTCCATGTTACTTGAGATGTCTCCTCTTGTTCGGAACACAAATTTTTGACTGTATGTTGTTTTTATGTGGAATTTTTTGATTGGTATCTCATAGTTTTTGATTCATCTTTGTCAATTGACTTATCTATTTATTGATTGGCATGTCTCTCACTATGTGGAATTTAAAATGGCTCTCTTTTATTGGTACTTGCAATTGGCGTGTCTCTCTGACGAGTTGATGTGCCTCCTTGTGATTGGTTGTTGTAGTTGATAATGACTATGTGATTGCTTTACATTAGTGATGTGATCTATATGGTAGTTGAAGTTTCTATATACGGAAGTCGACATACTTCCTCGATTAGTTATGATTAATGGGCTCCTTGTGATTTTTTATGGAAATTGATTTTGTTATCATATTAAAATCACACACTCATATATACACATTAAGAGACACTCAAGTCTGTGATCACCATATAAGGGTTACATTTTCGGTTGGAAACACCATGAAGACCAAAAATCAAGTCGGTATTGCGACGTTTGAGGTAAGTGTTAGTTTTTAGGGAACAATCTTAGGGTTTAGTGTTTAGGAAAAAATGTTTTAGAGTTATATTTTGGGGTTTAGGAACAATGTGTCGAGTCATGTGATCGGGTTTATGGTTTAGGAACAATGTTTGGTGCGTATGAGGGCACCTAGGGAAACACGTTCGGGCGAGGTCGAGTTTGGTCCCATCGGATGTGTCATGTGAGGCCACCAAAGGAAGCACGTTCGTATTTGGTCGGGTCAAGTCTTCTAATGGTGCTCAAGGAAACGTGTTCGAACCCAGGATTAGGTTGGGTACGAGTCGGATCGTGTCGTGTGAGGCTAACCAAGGAAACACATTCGTACGGGTCGGGTCGAGTACCGTGTCATGAAGTGGCACCCAAGGAAACATGTTTGGGTTAGGTCGGTCGGTTCGTGCCGTATTGTATGGGCACCCAAGGAAACATGTTCGGGGCGAGTCGGGTCGGGTCGGGTGATCGGGTCGAGTCGTGCCATGTGTTCGGGCGAGGTCGTGTCGGGTCGAGGGTCGGGACATATAAAAAATGTTGAGTTGTGACCACCCATGTTGCTTGTTCACGTTTGTGCGATCCTTTTTCCATTTTCTCTCTCATGTGCCCTTTTCTCGGGCGGGTCGAGTCGTGCGTGTGAGGGCACCACAAGGAAACTCGTTCGGGTACTCAAATCGTGTGAGGGAGGTGATCGTATCAAAAATGATAAGTTGTGACTACTGTGTACCTTGTGCATGTTCATGCGACCCATTTGTCATTTTCTCCCTCGTGCCTTTGACATCGTTCGGGCGGGTTGGGTTGGGTTGGGTCGTGTGATGGCGCCCGAAAATGTGTTCGGCATGGGTCGGTTCGGGTCGTGTTGTACCATGAGGGCGCCCAAGGAAACATGTTCGAGTGGGTCGGGTCGGGTCGGGTCATGCAGGGGTGTCCAAGGAACATGTCCCGGCCGGGTCGAGTCCGTGTGGGCGTGTCATAACTAGGGCACCCGGGGAAACGAGTTCGAGGGTGGAGTCGGGTCGAGTCGTGTGATGCCTCCCGAGGAAATGCATTCGAGTCGGAGTCGGTCGAGTCATGCCATATTGTGAGGGCACCCGAGGAAACACGTTCGGGCGGGTCGGGTACGAGTCGAGGTACGAGTCGAGGTCGTGTCGTGTGAGCACGCCCAGAAATGCATTCGGGTAGGTCGGGTTAAGTTGGGTTGGGTCATGTGAAGTGGTGGTACTACGAAATGTTAATTTGTGACCACCTATGTTTCTTGTGCACATACGTACGATTATTTTTCCATTTCGATCCCTCGTCTTGTCGTTCTTTTGAGCGGGTCGGGTCGTGTCATGTGGGGGTGCCACAAGAAGTAATTTGAGTTGGATAGTCTAAGGGAGGTTGGATAAAAAATGCTAAGTTGTGACTTCCTGTGGTGTGCCTTGTGCACATTCGTGCGACCCGTTTGTCATTTTCTCCCTCCTGCCCCCGGCGGTCTTCGGAGTAGAGTCAGTACGGTCGGTCGTGTGATGGAGCCCAAGGAAACGCGTTCGGGTCGGGACGAGTCGGGGTCATGCGGGAAATGCTATGAGGGTGCCCAAGGAAACGCGTTTGGGTCGGAGTCAAGTTGGGTCATGACGGGCTACCGAGAATGTGTCCCGGTCGGATCGGGTTGTGTCGGGTCATGTGGCGCGAGAAACGTGTTTGGGTTGGTCGGGTCGGTCGGAGTCGGGTCATGTGAGGGTGCTTAAATTTGTTCGGGCGGGGCGGTCGGAGTTGGGTCATGTGATGGTGGGCATTTTGGCCTCTAAAAAAATACTAGTTTTACCATTTGTGTTTTTTTCTTTTGTACATTTTTTCAATATGTTTTCCATTTTCTCCCTAGTGCACCCTTCGTTCGGTCGAGTCGAGGTCATGTCGTGTGAGGCACCACAACAACGTGTTCGGTCGGACCGTATGAGAAGTCATATAAAAAATGCTAATTTGTGACTACTTGTGTGCCTTGTGCATTCGTGAACTGTTTGTCATTTTCTCCATCATTCCTTCGACATTCAAGAAGTTCGGGATGGGTCGTGTGATGGCGCCCAAGGAAACACGTTCGGGTTGGGTTGTGTTGGGTCATCTTGTGAGGGATCCTAAACGCGTTCGGGTGGGTGCGTCGTCCGTTCGGGTCATGTGAGGGCACCCAAGGAAACGTGTTTGGGCGAGAATCGAGTCGAGTCGAGTCGTGTGAGGGTGCCCAAAAACGCGTTCGAGGTGTGTTGAGTCGGGCTAGGTCGGGTCATGTGAGGTTGTCCATATAAAAAATACTAATTTGTGCCTTTACGTGTGCCTTGTCTTGCATGTTCGTGTGACATGTTTTACGGCTGTTTTCTCCCTCGTGCCTCCACGTTCGGGACGGTCGAGTCGAGGTCGGGTCGTGTGAGGGTGGTCATATAAAAAATGCTAAGTTGTGACTTCCGTGTTGTGTCGAGTTGGGTCTGGTCGTGTCATGTGAGGGCCCGTCAAGGAAACACGTCCCGCGCGGAGTCGAGTCGAGTCGTGTCGTGTGAGGGCGCCCTAGGAAAACGTGTTTGGGTGGGTCGGGTGGGGTCGGATTGGGTCGTGTGAGGGAACCTAAGGAAATGTGTTCGGGCGGTTCGAGGTCGATTCATGTTGTGTGAGGGCGCCCAAGGAAACATGTTTGGGGCGAGTCGGGGTGGGTTGGGTCTAGGTTCTTTGGAGGGTGCCTAGGGAAACGCGTTCGGGCGGGTCGGGTCGGGTGCATTGCGGTCATGTGAGGGTGCACAGGGAAATGCGTTCGGGCGGGTCGGGGGCGGGTTGGGTTAGGTCGTGTGAGGGCTAGAATCATGTGTTGTTGTTGGAATTGGAATATGTATACTATTGTGAACATTGCCTCAGCTCAAAACCTATTTGGAATATACTTCTTTTGTGCAACTTACACCTAGCCATCTTTGTGGTAATGTGGTTTTCCTCTCAACCAATAAATTTTTTTGTGGAGTGTAAGGTTTAGTATATTGTCTTTGGATCCCATGTTTAGCACAAAATTTATTGAAATATTTTTAAGTAGAATTCCCCACCGGTATCATATCTAAGGCGGGCAATGTGACAACCTAACTATTTCTCTATTAATGCTTTGAACTTTTGAAATTCATTAAACACATCATATTTAATTATAGAAAATATATCATTTTCTCTTAAAATAATCAACAAACGGAAGGAAGTACCTAGCCGGCCCCGAGTGGTTGATGTCATGTTCATTAAGTCCCCGTATGTACGAAAGTACCAATTGAAGGACCCTCTTATGCTCTCCAAGCTTTCCCTTCATAAAAATATGGTATTCAATGTAGCTTCCCTACACCAACAAGCTCTACAAACTACCTTGGATCTTCTACGGAATGTTTAGATTCTCATGCTCAAAATATTCCACCTCTTCAAGTGCACCTACCTAATGCTTAACACGGAATCCTCAACCCCTTCCGACTTCTAAGTAATTCAAAACTTAGGAAGTTTGGAAAGGTCAACCTCATCAAAAACAACACTATTGAAGCTTACCTATCAGGTATTGATATCAATCAACTTTATAAACCTTATAGTGTTGTTGTACCCTTAATAATTATCTTTATTTGTACCCTTAAACCCCTAAACCAATAACACCTAAACCCCTAACCCCTTAACCCCGAAACACCTAAACCATTAATTCTTAACCCATAACCCATTAACCCCTCACCCCTAACCCCTCAAATCCTTAACTTATAAATCCCCTAATCCCTTAACCAATAACTCATTATTCCTAACCCTAAATGCACTTCAATCCCTAACCCTAACCCCAAATCCCCAACACTTTTAACCACTAACTCATTATTCCCCCAACTCGAATCCCTAATCCCTTAACCCAATAACTCATTATTCCCTTAACCCCTAAACGCACCTAAATCCCCTAACCCTTAAGCTCCCAATCCCTAACCCCTTAACCACTAAGCCCCCAATCCCTAATTAGTTTATGTGAGGAGCCATGTTTTAGGGTTACAATCATATCACTTGTTTGTAAACCCATTATTTCTTCGATTGAAACCACGGTCTGGGACGTCATCTAATTTACCAACAAACGTCGGTGGTGATATAAATGTTTGTACTCATGACATATTCAACATCTAAGGGGTATACGCTCATAGTTAGGTATCTTCTTCCAAAACTCATCTTGAAATTAGATATCTATTGATTTCATAAGGGTCAAATATGTTCATGTATACACATATGCAAACATGTTGTAATGTGCCATAACATAATGAACGGATTGGTGCTTTACCTTTCCTTTGCGGGTATTTTACCATATTCAATGAAGGATTGCGTGATGCCACTACCATAGAAGCGCTGCTGAGAAATAAAATTATGATACCAAACAACACATAGTGATGAAACGATTGTTGGTGATGAACCAATGATCAACTCGACATAAATGTAGATTATGGGGGTATCATTCCAATGAACCAAGGGAAAAAATGAAGATAACGCGGTGGGGAATGGAGGGACCATCGAGGGGAAGAATATAGGGAGGAACGTTGAAAAGTGATAAGAAATCGAGGGGAAAAAATCAAGTGTCTTTGATGGAAGATGCGAGGGCCGTACATCGGTGGGATAGAGCTACAAGACTTGGAGCCCTTCGCCTTAAACTCACCGGTGAAGTTCGCCACCTTGAATCATGAAAATAATCGATGTAACTCAACATACGAGATGGGAAACATTTCTCGGATGCGAGCCAAGGACCTGCCAAACACCAAGTGTAATGCTTCTCCCATGATTATGCCATCCCAAAAGTGCGCATAATGGTGAGGTCATAAATAAACCTCGATAAATTATTAAATTAAGAAACCATACTCAATCTGTGTGATCTCTCCCCAGAGCCTACATCGATTAAACAATTGATGTGTCATAAATCCTTTGTAATCACACATAACTCATCTCCCTCCATGATGAATTTAATAGACCTCAATAGTACGCGGGAGGAATTCAAAACCATATCCAGAAAATCTTGTGTATGAGTCTTTTGTAACCTACATTGATTAGTCAGTTGATATGTCATAAATCCTTTGTAATCGCACATAACCTATCTCCTCATCATGAATTTAATGTGAAATATGGAGGCTCTCATCGCTTGATGTACCGCAGCCACCGTGATATGAATCCCTCCAGTGGATTCCATGGCACGTTCACGAAACCTTCTTGAAACTTGGCCACACAAACGGTTGCATGTCAATCATGAGCGGGGATAACTTGTTCACGGAAAATGGAAAACCAATGGAGTGAAGAAATTTGAAATAGCATCCTCATAAGGGAATCATTCACTATATCCTTAAAATCACAAATTTTCAACACTAGCCTTTTCTAAATATAAAGGCTTTGAGATGTAAACCTAAAATAATTGTGATAAATGAGTTCCATTCTTCTGCCTATTAAAAAACATTGCGGAGATGAATTATAATTAAAATAAAAATAAATTTCACTACCCTACCACTAAAAGCATAGATGATCCCATATACAACATGAAATCCTTATATCTTCTTCTTTAACTAGTTCCTTTTTGATGTTGTAGGTTTTAGATATTTTTTATTCTAAAGAGAAATTATTTTCTCCCATTGTTGGATTTTTTCTTCATTGTTGCAATATTGTTTTTCTCAATTGTTTACTTTTCCCACATAACTTACATCTGATTAAATTCCATATTTCTTAGCAATAGAGATTTTTATTTACGCAATTAATTTTCCACATATATCATTTTAATAAACCCAAAGTACAATGTTTAAAATCAAACCTAAGTTCCAAAGTTTTCTCAGGTGTGGAGGATGCAGAAGAGTTTTAATACCTATTATGGTGGAGCATTACCATAAACTATGGGTTTAATATCAACGAGCATTTTAAAAAAGGTATATGGTGGCATATTCATTAACCTATGGTTCAAGGTTTGGATTTCAAAATTAAATATGTATTAAACGGTGGAGGTGTATTAATCGCGGGCCTTTTAAATTTTAAATTAATCACTACGGCTACCCCGAGGTAATCACTACAACTACTTTCCACCTACCAATCAACTCAAACCTAGCATTACCATTATTGAAAAATCATAAAAAGCCGATTATCGCCTCCTGTGCAAAGAACCGCGCGAAACGTGCAGAAACTCCGGAAGTATGTCATTTTTAAGGAAATATGGATACAATTTGACAATTTTCTCATACATTTAAAAAATTGAATTCTTTCTGATGCACACTCTCTATTCTCCTTCCCCATGACCAAACCTGCCTCTTCTTTGTGGAGGCCCTTCCTCCATAAAAAAAAAGAAAAAATGGTAATGTGGTCTCTTCATTCTTCGATAGTAGTTTTTGTTGCATGAAAAATGTTTGAAGAAACTTTTCTTAAAGCTCCTCGATTCCCCTAGGCTAAAATGAGAAGCGGTCCTCATTAAAAGTAACTTTACACCGGTGTTCCCACGGAAAACCAATTGTATTCAACCAAACTATGTACCTGAAATATTTCTGACTATGTAGTCCACCAACCAGAATAGTTAAGTGTTCACAATAACTCCAAATTTCTTTCGAGGATGATAACCTTTTACTCACTCACAACTTGTGTTATAAAATTGTTTAAAAATTTCCTAGAAACTAGTACGCCGCAATGAAAGGAAAACAATTTCAACATATGTATAGCCATTTGTCGGGTCAAAAAAAAATGAATTATTATTGATTCAATAGAGAGCTTGAGCTATATTAGTAGGCAAGGTTAGGAGTGAAATTTGAATTTCAACTTATATACAAATAATCTTTCATGTTTGAATCAATATACCGGAGTAGTACGATTTTGAGCATCAAAATATTCATAATTCTATAGATGCTAGCCTAGTAATGCGGGCTTATAACACAAACCTAAAATAGAAGTTCCTATTTTATGGAAAAATAGGATCACTAGGAAGGCTTTTCCATGTGTTGTTGTATAAATTGAAAGAAATTGCACATGAGCTTAAATGTGTATAAATGCATGGCCCCGATCCTATTCTGGAGAACATGCAATGGAGATAAAATTTGAGAGGGAGCCATGAACTCTAAATAGAAACTTGGAGGCATTTGTTGAAGCTTAGTCCAAGCTTTAATATCACGGCCCACATATTGCAATTCCAAAATGCAGCCATTTTTCAATATCTTTATTAAGGTTGTTAACCACTCTCCCAACCATGATTAGGCGACCATTTCTCTGCACGCAAGGACCGAAGTAGAAACATAGCATGGCATGGTTGCATCAAGTTCGGACCAAATTCCACTCTTGGCATCAAATCTAACAACTCCATATGGAAGCTGCGCGTGCGATGGAACAAGCCTTTACACTACACTCTGGATCGACCCAAATTTTGCATTGGGTAGGGGGTTGTCTACCATTCTCGTGTCGATCTTTTGAAGTCTTAAATTTCGATATAAAGGGTATATCTCTAGAGTTTATGGGAGAATAAATAATGCTATTCTCAACACTCCACTATACTACGATTTTATATGGTGGCTCTTGTTTAGACACATGGTTGCTTTGTGTATCGATTGAATTTTGAAAAGTTGGAAGTAATTGCTTCACGGAAGTCTTCTTCGGGTGGATTACGGATTGATAATATCTTGCACTCTGCAACGAGATTCCCCAAACATAAAATTCTTCCTAACTGTGACAATAATAGACATGCGAGGGATTGAAGGGTTGGGAATCTTGTGCAGTTCATTCGAAGTCAAAGGCACATGAGAATTTATCGGTTACGCGAGTGAATTACAATTTTTATTCGATGTGGAGTTCAATTCAATGGAGATACTTCATGATCATAGTTGTTTAAGACTTATAGCTATTGGTTTTAATCGGTTCAATATCATTGTTTGTATCGGTGATAGTTACTATATTCATGACCCTTATATGCTTGAATATGGAATAAGAACGTATGATCAAGGTATGATAACCATTATTATAACTCAGAGTAATTGAATAAGCACAATACTTGTTACATATTAGAGCTTATAGAGCGCTATACGTGTAATAACATGAGTTTCATCTGGATTCACTTATACTTGTAAAGCACAGGACTACGTAGTTCCTAATTATTGGACATGGATTGAGCTTACTTAAGCTATCATATATGTTTTCACCCACATGTATAGAAAAGTAATCACCATATCTATGAACACCATAACCTAGTAGTACAACATCTCTATATTATAGAAATATCATACTTCAATTATAGTAATCATTACACATAAGGAATGTGATCAATTAACATGGATTAGCTATCATAGTTAATAGTACAATTTGTCTCGGTGTTTATGATGTAGTATTCCCATTACTTATAGCTTAGATATGCTTGTGATAATCTAGCTCATAACTAGTCTTATAGAAGTTGTAATCACAAGCATACAATAGCATGTAATTAGACCATAGAGCTTATGCGACTTATAGCTGATATCGACCCTATGTAATCATGTGAATCACGAAAAGAAACTTATCTTCATTATGGAAAAAATGTGAATCATTTCATCTAAACGCTGCTTCCTAACATGGTTGAATAGTAGAGGTAATGTGAACAACGGTAGTAACATAATACAAGTGATGATTGGTTATGGATAGTAGTAAACCCATTACACTTGAAGCTTACATCAACGTTGCCCGTATAGAGATTCCATAGGTAGTTGCGGTCTAATCATACGATCTACATAGCATATAAGGATAGCTTTATTACTAGTATAGCTTGGTTAGCTTAACTATGAATACTACATTTCTTTTATTAGGCTTGATATGTGATTCCGGATAAGGAGTATTAGTACTACATGATTATTCATGCTTATGAGTGCTTTATACAAACTATGAGCTTTGATAGCTCTATGAATATGAGTAATACAATGGTATGAGCTCTTATTAGTTAATGATATTTAGCTATAATGCTGGTGTTATCATTGCTCAAAGGGTATTGGTTCTCACGATTCACGCGCTCTTAGATAAGTGTGATGAACTAACCCCATGAAAGTGGCGGTCTATCGATTCATTCTAATCACATCGTTCAACCATGAATCTCCTCATACTTTGCTACTTCGAATTGGGTATACGTATGTCCTCATATACCATGGAATTACTACTATTCCATCGACCATGAATGTTCACTTGCTATCATAGATTCTAGTATGAGATACCAATTGTGTCGAATGAGAAACATATGGATTGCATAGTACAAAGTAATGGTTTTCTATTATGAAAATACATCTAGTACTCAACATATCCGGTAATTAGAATACAATGTAGCTATTTCATCTTATCCTAACCATTGTTACTAATGTCATATATCAATAGGGTTTAACTTGGAGCTATTCCATTGAGTAATCACATATTACTAGTAATTCCATATCAATGGTGGTATGACTCTAATCATCACTATTACTATTCCATTGCTTTAATCATGGCTCATAGAAAGTTGGAGATTCAATGGAGTTGTTGCTCCTGCTAGACCAAACATGAGGTATAAAGATAAGCAAGCGGGTTTATGTAAATAATGCGGTTATTACAATCACAAAGAGCTCGATCATCTTGATTACGTAAATAAGGTATACTCTATTAGTAATCATATCTATTCCATTAGGATCATGGTAAATATACTAGTAATTTGAACAAAGCACGTATTACGTATAGTTTAAGCATGAATTAAAACAATAGTTACGCATTGTACATAATTAGCTCTATGTTCTAAGATAGTATTGATATTGATCTATTCCCATTATGTGTAAATGAGCTTAATCTAAATATAGGTCACTACTATGTAGTAATACTAAGCATGATATAGTGTAATCATAACATTAGTATGTAATACAAGTGAATCATTGTACATATGCCCTTTTACCTATAGCTAATACATGATGATCAAACTCCATTACCTTTATACATGTATACGATGATCACTAGTTATGGATTAATCGAAGGCTTACAACTAGCTCAAACGTGTTACGGTCCTTATATCACCTATGTTAGTTACATATAATAAGTAATCCCATAATATTAGTGGAAATAGAAACATGGGTGTAATATGTGTTAGGGTTGTTGGGTCATTTAATATTGAAACTAAGTTGTATTTTATTACCATATCATCTTAGCTTAAAGGATTTTATTACGAGCATATACATATTGTACTGCAAAGACCATTGTAGGTGTGGTCACTGTACGCCTATACCACTCTTCATTGATTACTAGATACGTTGTGTAATGTAAGTTTATTCATTGACCTTATCTGTGTTTACCTTTGTTATGGAATTACTTATAGCTAGTAGTGGCATTGATTATCTTATAGTTATGTTAGAAGTCTGTGACAGTTAGACCCATGCATAGCACTGCTTTCCCCTTATTCGCTATGGTTCTAGCTCATCGGTTAATCGGTACTAGAAAGTGATCTAACATGGAGAGTATATAAATACAACCATTCATTATTCATAATACGTAATGGGTTCTATATATCACCATTTTGTCCCTATTTGGCTATGTATAATAAATGACATATGAGTGCAATGAATATGGAATAAAGGGTGAACATTTACCCATATCTAGGAAGTGGTGATCGGACTCGACTCCATAGTTATACGATTAAGCTAGGTGTACTATGAGTAAGTAACAACCAATGACCAAACACAATGACTAGTATTATCTTGAACTTCTACAACATCATGTAACCATAATATGGTGTCGACACTATTCCATAATATTCATCATATCTAAGTAATGACGTATGACACTTCTATGGGCTTAAGCATATTGAATATGGATAAGCCTATAACCCTTTCCATGATCATTGAATAATAAGAGCTTAGATAAAGGGAGTGCCATATGTAACATGAATATGATACGATCTAACCCTACTTAATCAATCACACATGGTTGCCATACCTTATTCACGGTATTCAATTATAAACATCACTATTACTTAAGATTCTATACCTAATATGTAAACAATTATCACTAACACTAAGTTGGACTATGAATACCATAGATACTAGAAGATGATGTGTGTTTTGTACACACTAGTCACAACCATGATTACGTATATATTACATAATTAGTACAAATTAATAATAGGTACATCTTAGCTTATGTACTAGTTTCATATTACATAGGTGCATGAGGTAACCATTCTTTCTACTATGTTCAATGGAATTCCCACCTATTGTATTCATGTAATATCTAAGCTCATAAATACAATAGTGGTAATCTAATGTATTACAAGTGATTCAACTGCGGTTATGAAGGTTACACTTATCTAGTTCCCTAATTAATACAGGTTAGTTATAAGCACAACATAAGCTCATAGAATAGAGTGTATTCAAATCTTATATCGGTATAAGTAACATAGTGTTCAATATATTGTGTTTAATATGAAAAGTGAAAAGCCTATTCAAGCTTACATGGTTCGAATCCATGACCTAAACTATTCCCATACATAACACGTGGTTAAAAAAATCCAATACAAGCAGAAACTAAAAGCTTAAGTGTTCATAGTTAAGCATAGTGTAATAGAACTCCATAAGTAGTAGTATTATGCATAATCTACGGATATATGAAATTGTAATCATACTAGTCTTAAAGCAACAATGAGTGAATATAAGATAGTGATACATTCACTAGTACCTATTGGACAAAATTTTTGTGTTAAGACCCTTATCTAAGCTTATGGACCTATGACTACCTATCTAGACTAGTATAATATATAGCTCATGAATTGTACCGAAATTAATCACCTTGTTTCTGCTTTCATTACATCACTTGTATAAGATGAAAAAGAGCCATTAATTAGTAGAGGTTAATATTGTATGCTATAAACACATGATACATTTATACTTGAGTGATTATATGTTAAAATTGTTATTAAAAACTAGAGTATGGTAAGGATCCATATTAATGTCGTTTGTTATGCTTTACTGCAGCAAAGCCAAGTAAAGAAGGTATACGCAAAGTTTCCCTTTGAACATGAATCAGTTTATGTCATCTTACTATTATCGATAATTAGCATGAAACAGAAATGGAGTTAGCTTAGTAAAAATAAAGGTATGTAGATTAAGCATAAGGAGTGCCATTAAGTAACACTTGATGATAGTATGGTAACTCAACACAATAAGATGGGTATCATTCTAGTCCCTATATGTTTTATGTAAAATAACAAAGTTGTTGTAATGAGGGAGGGGAAACAATAGAAGATCAAGCTTAAACTTTGATGCTCAGAATCCCAGAATTAAAATGACATTCTGTCTAATAGAAAGACATCTTTACGATTTGGTAGAACCGATTGAGGAGCTTGGGTTTTAGAAGATTCTGAAGAAGTTGCAGTGTTTTTTATTTCTAGCATGAGTTAAAAGCAGTGCACTTGAAACCGTTGTTGGGGATTTTCCTTAGAACCTTGACCTAGGTAAATAATGCCTTTCAATCAGTCTGAATAGAGCATTCATGTTGTCTAACGAACAATAATTGAAGGAGCTTGAAATCAATGGTGATTAATTGTAGAAAGTGAAAATCATGTTGCTGGTAGATGAGCCACATAGGCTTCTATTGTTTTATGGATAAGAAGTGGATATTGATGTTAATTTACTTTTTGAGGTGCTAATATCCAAAAAGAGGATGGTATGTTGGAGAACAGAACGAGGAAAATGATACATGCGCAGGATATCTATGCATTGACTCAACCACCTTCAGTGTGGTTGAAGAGTAATCAACACACTAGTACAAGAGCATTGAAATTCGGTGAAACGATATTCATAGACTCAACTAACCTTTAATAGAAAACCTACACAACTATTAAACAAATCAAAAGATAAATGGATATTTATTAGTTACTCCTAGTTCATTTATATCATGCCAATAAATGCATTAGGATATCTCCTTGAAGTGGACCCGAATATAAGGGAACATTCAGGCATTAATAACTTCTTAGTAGTGGTCGATTAATTAATCGTTTAATTGAGGATTCACTCTTCTACCTTGGATCTCACACGGAACTCTTTTAAAGGAAACATGACGTATGGACTTCTCTGTTAAAGGTAGTTGGAGATGTGGTGAGTGAGAAAGAGTATAGCTCTTATCTTGGTTATGAAGAGAATGTACTTGGTTTTTCATAAATTTACGTCTATTAATCCTAATCATATGATAAGATACTTTGCGTCTGTATTTTGGTACTAATGCATCCCCTAAGATGTAGCAATGGGTTTTGAACAAGTTTGAAATCAAGCTTTAAATCAGCTTCTAAATTGTGAAGCCTACAACTTATCATTATTAGGTGCAATCACTACATGATTTCTATTCCTATTCATTATTGCTTTCTTCTAGTTGTGGCGATGAAAATGATTACAAAAAATTCTTGTGTGGTAAGAATGGGGGGGGAAAGGAGATCTTCCTCTGGTTTATAGGCATCATACTTTTTGTTGAGGAGGAAAATGCCCTGGTTTGATTGATGTGTATACACGCGCTTTTCATGAAACGAACTTGCGTATAGATCGGAAACTTTTCGGGTATGCGGCTCTTCATATAGGATAAAAAACTCATATATCATCTTTTACTTCGATGCAAAAAAGATTAACGGAATCAGGATCTCGCTCCTGTGAGATCTAGAAAATACATAGTCATCTTCGGATCTAGAGATCCCTCTTCATCATTTTTTTCATAGGTGCATTATTAATTCGGATCAATCAATAAGCTGTTCCCATTCCATGCGAATATACTTCAAAGTGTAGTATTCATTAAAACCAGAACCTATGCACATCCTTGCACTGTGATCTTCTTCTCCCAGCCAATAAATTTTACAGCTTTTACCAATACCATGAGCCAAAACCACACAACCGATGGTATTCTTGGACGGGATCAAATGGATAATCCGGCACTCAATACTATGTGCCAATACCATGATAAACTCCTGCGTTTTATAAATTTGACACAAATAGGCATATGCTACTTAGCACGTACTTTTCCGCGTACATGCACTACTTCGCCTTTAAAACCCACGTATGCTTTGTGACATACCATTTTCATCATTGCTGCGGCCCTTACGAAATTCCTTTCTCCATTACATTTGTTGCTATGTAGATACATCGGTTACATCATTAACAAATAGGACAAGTCGGTTTCCATCAAGGACAACTTCATCAAGTAGATTTCCATCAACTTTATCAAGTAGGTTGCCATCGAGGACAACACTCTTTGCATCATATTACCCACGACGCAGGATTAGTGTTGACAATTCCAATGGTCGATGCAATGAGTGGTCACATATGGTGAATTCTTGTTCAACATTTAATTTACAATGATACTCTTATAGGGGTTATTAAAGGTCCATTTGGAATCTATGATATAACCGTTGGTGTTTCTCAAGGTCTACGGATCAACTATCCTTTAAAAAGAAAGTTCGGTAGGCATGGGTTAGTGTCCAATCACCTACATTGGGACTTTGCAAGCCATAGAAATGAGTGGCATATAGCGGTGATATCTATGTATACCCTCCCATTGGACATGGAGCTATATGGTTTTGTATATTTTCTTGTAGAGTAAGAAACTAATCACAAAGATATTGTATGTGAAATTTGACAGGCAACGATCACTTTGTTACCATGGAGAGTATTAATTGATCTCAATTGGTACAACTTTGCTAACAACGTTCCTTTTTCAAAAACTTTGCAAGATCATTTGGAGTCTAGTTTGTTCAAGATGAATTATAGCACTCAACAATTTATTTTACACTTGGCAATGGTATTATGGGAAGCCCTTTACATAGAAAAATAAAGAACTTTTTCTATGCTCTGTAACACTACTCACTATTTGTGGAAAGTACTCAACATGTCAACTTTTCTTGCCAACATGGTGAGCCGACTTGACATTTTGGTCGAATCTCATTTAATTCTAGACAAACTTGGTAGACTATTTGTAGCTAAATGACATTCGGGAACAAATTGGTTCAAAGATCGATGTGTTCTTGAACATTTAGGGTTAATCCATTTCAAATGGTGAACTTATTTTACGTTTGTTACAAGTGTGCTTGCATCTTAGTATAAAATCTAGGGGGGGTATTTGGAGGAATGATATGGATATGCCAAATTGGTTGATTGCAACACGTAGGGATTAGAGCTATTATTATTTTTCATATTTTCCATTATATACTTATGACGACTACCCCATATGTGGATACCAAATTTAAGATTCACGAAAATCTCTTTAGCCTCATCTAATCTACCTCGCCTGTGAGAAATTGTCTATTAAACGTGTGTAAGTATAAAAATTTGGCTTACAACCCTTACTTTTAATTATACTCAACCACTCTAGGGCCTCTTTAATGCACAAAGTTTATGCTGCTAAGAAAGGTAAATTTGAAAATTATTTCAGTTTTTCATTTTTTGTGTTTCAAGTTAGATATTGTTTTCAAGTTTTTACATTTCTAATTTTATTGCGATGTGTGGGACTAATCGAGGTTGTATAGGAACAACCCAGGGACGGATGATCGTGGAAAGGGGCGATAGGAAGAACATGTAAAGTGCCGAAGCATTGCTCTATCTTTAGGTATTTTAGTTATTTACACATAATTGAAATAATATTAATTTTGTTCAAATATGTAGACACTTGACCATGGTACACTAATGATTCCCTTTACGAGAAGAGCTTTCTTCATCCCCATGTCCATTGTTGTTCTTCTGCCAAAAAAAGGCGCGAGAAAGTTGGAATTTGAGCGTTTGGTGAACCCACTTCACCTCAAACACACAAAATAGAAATGAGGATAACAAAACTTATGACTTGACTAGAAACATATAAGGTAATAATAAAAAATAAAAGGATATTTTTTTTTGTTCTCCATGAGATGAATTGTGATAGCTTGATTTTTAATTTTACCTTAACTAAAATAACAAAAAAATTCTTTTGTATGTAGCGTTATACGACACCTGCTACACCGGTGTTGGTGGTAGTGGGACACAAGGGCAAGATATTTCCAAGTGACCCTCTCGTACACCTTCTATGCCTTTAGGTGGCCGACTGAAAATCACACCACCTTGCCGAAGACACCTAGTACTGTTGAGCATGTTGGCGGTGATGAGGGCGATATGGAAGCTATGTTATTGTGTTTCCTGGAGCTACACGTGTCAGCTCCATGGGGACCATTAATGGCACGTTTTTGGTGAACGATTAAGGTGTCCCTATAAAGCATTTACAACTCCTAGGTAAGTTTTAATATTTTAACTATTTTATGTACTCTATCTAAAACATATTTTATCATGATTTTTATTTTTAAATTAATGATAATATCTTTTTTCTGTGTAGGAAACAATGGGTTCTACAAGTTTTGGAGAGCAAGGCATTGATAATTTTTGGCCCAAACATATGCACAAGGTAGAATTCCCGAATTCCAACCTAAAAAAATAACTTCTAGATTATCTGAGAAGCCCTTTTTGGGGTGGGCACATTTGACGGAACAACGGTGGCTCGGGTAGTTGACAAATATTTGAAATATACCGGGGACGCCTATAGGATGCAATTGAAATTTAACCCTAGATATGAGCATCCTCTCACAGGTTCTGAAAAGTCAGTGGAGAGCACTCATCCATGACGGAGAGAAAGAAAAGAAGCGAAGAAATAAGGAAAAATGCTAAACGCTGGACCCGCGAAATCAAATTACAACTTTAATTCAATATCTTTAATTTTCTCTATCTCTAAAATAAAAGTTTGCTATGCCATATCGACTTCAATATTTTGATGATAGGTTGTCGACACCTCGAAGGCAACAAAGCTAGGATTCAAAAAAGGGCCATCACAAGCTAGGCCGGGGGTGGCTACTTGAAATTAACGCAAAAAATTGTAAGTAGCTAAACATCTTATAATTAATTGTATCACCTTCCAATGTTTTTGTAATCCCATCAGAATAATATTAAAAATACACAATCATATGTAATGTAGGGTGTTGACTTTGGAAAGTATTTCTGAGAGAAAAGATAAAAAGATTGCTCTCCATTCGAAGCTATGAAGTCGTAGTTGAATATCATAGAAGCTTGGGACGAGTCCCAAGATCCGAAATGCTTGATAAGGTAAAATTTTAACCTTTCAATATGTTTGTTTTTCATCCATAAATTTAATGTCTAACAATTTTTTTTTTTTTTTTTTTAAATCGGGGGGAGCAACACTTTCGGCGAGCCAAATAACCCGGTTGTAAGCGGTGCATTGAGAGCGAAATATTTCCGGAAAGACATGTTCCTCACATGCGGCTTTGATCATTATAGTGGGGGACCGGGCGAATGCTACTATCGGTGAGGGCCATGACGGTAATTAATTTCCACTTATAATTTTTTCTGAGTATACCTTGGTGTGGTTGTCCTTATAATTTTTTTTGTTTAAATATTAAAAGAATTTTGTGCTTGTGAGAATCTTACACGGAGAGGAAGACGAGAGACAGCGGTCCCGATGGTGACAGGCGGTACGCTAGGTAAATAATCTCATTGCAAGTTACTGACCAATATTCACGAACTAGTTCAATGATATTTAAAGGCGACAATTAAAATTTAATATTATTTGTTTTTGTAGGCGATGCCCATCTAACGCATGAGACAGGACATCGTGACTATGCAACTAGGTCGGCTGCGGGAAAGGCATGAAACGAGAATCATTCTTGATGATTTTGATGATGTAGTTATGAGCTTTAGAAGTAGGAAGAAGAAAAATAAAATTTTATAATGTAAAATAGTATTATTATAAGAAAAATGTTACCATACTTGGAACGTTTTTTGCGTTATATTAAAAACTCATTTTATCCTGCCTTTTATATGAAACACTTTCCAATGTTTTCTTGCATAATTTTTGTTGCATTACTTTTATTAGTTATTGAATTTTTTTCTGCTCATGAAAGTAAAAAATGAAATATAGATTGAGTATTGGGGAATTTAGAGTGATGTGAGTGGGGGAGGGGCCATAAGAACTTCCTTCACGTGGTTGACGCCGTTTAGTAGAGAATAATTTATTGGAGTGATTTAATCTTGGATAAAACCTCCCTCGATCCAACGTAGCAACAAAAAATTCATTGGCGACTTAGTTGCTACTCTCTCGGATCGTGGGAGAGCTTGTTCCCAGGTTGACGACTCCAATAAATTGTTCTTGAAACGAAGGGAGCTTATTTAGGTATGTTTTGACATTTTCGGCCTTATGTTCTAACATTATCATAAGAATGCATCTTAGAGTAAAAAATACTACATCATTTACTTGTATTTATTGTATAGATAATTATGGATTTTGAATGACTTGGCAGTGCTTGAGGTACAAATCCTCTTGCATCATGAGCAATACAATTGTCAACCAAAGTTGTACCGGATGTTGCTATTGTTACTTGACAGGGTTCGTAGTGTCACATTTTGTATGGTTCCTTTCTGAGTTCATAATTCAATATTAAGCTTGTTCATGATTATTATACAGTTTTTTGTATGTGGTATTTCATCTATTTGATTGTAAGCAACTCTGCATGTTTCCTGTTGTTCACTATGATTTCTCCATTTACCACTCCTAGGATGAATCTAACTTTTTTGACCAATTTCAGCAAATCAAGCTGAAGGTTTTCCAATTCTTGTGCACTTGACCAGGTTCGTAGTGTCACATTTTGTAAGTTCCTTTACGGTTCATAATTCAATATTAAGCTTGTTCATGATTATTATCTAGTTTTTTGTATGTGGTTTTTCATCTATTTGATTGTAAGCAACTCTTGCATGTTTTCTGTTGTTCACTATAGCAATTTCTCCATTTACCACTCCTAGGATAGATTGACTTTATTGTCCAATTTCAACAAAATCAAAAAATTTGAAGATTGTCCAATTGGACTTTCTTTCTCTTTTCATAGAATTCAAGATGGATATGATAGAAGTGCTCCAAAACTTTCTCGGTGGTCTCATGACATGATTGATTCCTTTGAGCCAAAAAGATACATGTTATTTGTACTAATTGTAGTAATCGAGTTTGAATTTCCTTAAAAGGCCCTCTTGAAGTGAAATATTCATATTCCTCTTAGAACGATGACACCTCTAAATGGACCACAGTATCAATATTGTATTCCTTGTAGTCCCTTATGAATGGTTCTTTAATCTTATCATTCCTAGTCATCAATGCTTACGAGAAATTCCTTGTAATCACGAGTCCACTTGCAAACGGGGAAACTCTATAATTCTTAATTTTGTTTCATTAGTTTCCTCTGTAGTTCCACTAATCATGTAAGACACACAATTATCCTTTATAGTTGTTCATTCAATTGTACCCTTAAAACCCTTGTACCAAGGTGCCAAGCCAATGGTGTAATGTCCGGTGCTGCGGATATTGAAATGTCGCTTAATCCTAGACGATCAATACATAATAAAGTGATAAAATATACATATCATAGTATAGGCTCGGATCATATGCGGATCCCATTATTGTATAGTTTATATGAGGATAGTGTTCCCCAATCTACATTATCTCATATTGCTTTTATAAAAATTATGTTTCGGTGTTACTCTAGTGTATACTACAATGTCCATATTCATCGTACATGTTAAGGATAGAGTAATAGCATACAATATTCTACCTAATACAATCATCTTGTATTTCAATAGCTAATGTGGACATAGGTGTAATGTAAGCTCAATGCGGGAGATATGATTTTTTCTTGTACTAGCTCGATATCATTGAATGGGCTCTTTCCGGCTTTGATTAGTGACGAAGAGTTGGATTAGCTTAAGCTTTGTAATGTATTCATATATCTCTCTTCTATGATTCCCATGTATTAGTTACAATGATAACAATTATATGGAACTAAAAGCAAATTGGTATATATAAGAGGCGAAGTATCGTACCTATGATGCCCATCTTAAGTTTAGTAACTATCACTATATCACCTTACTTAAGCTATTAGTAAGCTCTATTGAATCTATAGGCTTATTGATTTCACTATGCTATTAGTACTAATGAATCAAGTCCATTGAATCAGTGACCAAACTTTTCTTGATGTAACTACACGTAATGGAATAACACATATTTGTATAAACACGATATATGTATCTGAGTCCTAGATTACGGTGACTAGGAACTCCGTATTGACTAAGCTCCTTGTTATGACTTAATTAACTATGTTTCCCTATTCATTTCATACCTTATTAACAACGGCGGAATCATAGTAATAAGTACATAGCCTTACTAGCTCTATGCCAACATGTGTATCTTATAAACCTTAAGTAGAAACAGTTTGATTGCTAATGTTTATATAATAGCTAATGTTTTATGATTGGTTAGCTTAGCATTATGAGTGAACCATTACACAATCCAAGTGAAGGATCTCTGTTTATCATGACAATACTAAGTTGATCTCTCTAGCAATCAATGTTTCCCTATTCAACACTCTCTAAGCTATATCTTAACCATATTCAAGCTACGCACGATTAGTCTAGCGCCAGTAATTGATGTTGATGTAGATCACTTAGATATTCTCTCCATGATTCATACTCAAGCATGGTATAGAAAGACAATACATCACATTACCGGCCCTCGTTTGACTTTGACTAGACCTCGTCCTACTCAAGGGGGGGGTTCTCCTAAGATAGGATTGCTAGGGTTTTAAAGGTTTTGAAGATAATTTCTAGTTTTTTGTTCGAATGGTCCTATGGTATTGAAAGGCTTAGATCAACCGAAATAATTTCAGAAAGGTTCCCAAACACACAATCGAAATTACAGGTTATTTTGAAGAATAAACCCCTACAAAAATTTTTAAAACATCTTTAAAAGGAAAAAAGGTGATGGACGGTTGAGGATCGGTGCGTTAGTTTTCCAATATATTTTTAGCATGTGGAGTTTCAAGATTAACACACTTGTAGAGAAATTAGAATGGATTTAGGTTCAAAGACTAAGGAGACATTACTTACATGTCTGTTAGAGTTTGACCTAGACGTTATTGTCTTCAAGGATGGTTAAGGGAGGGAGCTTTCACATAGGTCTTTCTCGTAAGAACTTGATGGAACCTTGTCAAAGAAACATAATGAGATAAAAATACTAGCAATTACTTTGGTGAATACCTCATAACTAGTATCCATCAACTTAAAAAAATCTTAAACAAAATAAAGAAAGACAATTTATTTAATTTAGCATGCATCCATCAATTTTCACAGTAATGATGCATGAAAAGAGAATTGTCTACTTCAAAAAGTCTTCTCCAAGGGGTTTCTCAACTTATCCATCTATGGCAGTTTGAGAGAAAGTAATTATGGAAATTTGAAACTTGCTCGGGGGATTTCTTCCCAATACAACGATAATAAAATGAGAGGAAATGGCTTCTTGTATAGTGAGAAAGGCTCAAGTTCAATTACAATAAAATAATTTTTCTAAGTGAAAACACTTAATGTAGCATATGAAAAGGGTCAAACTCTTCTTCATCGCAGAATGATCTAAAAATGTAAATTTAGGGGCTTTTCAAGCCACATGTACAAAATCTAAAGGGAACAAGCCATGGAAATTTGTTCTATATTCTTTAGTAAGGCTTCCATGTGGGGCGTCTTGACCTCCAAAGGTCCTTCAATCTTTGGTCTCTTTCATAAGCAATGTAGGAAAATCACCCAATTCTTCCTTGATAGGTTGTCCTCCGATGACACCATCATCGAGAATTCGGCCATAGTTCTTTCAAAAGTTCAAACTTACGGAGTCGATCCACGACTTTATATATGGGTTTAAGGTCGGCTCGGCAATATTTTTTAGGTCGACTTCTTGTAGATATTAAACTATAAAATGTACATATATACACACAAAGGGTCTCGGGTTAGATGCTTGTCATACCTTTTCCAATATGGTTTTCTCACAGCCGTATTTCAAGGTTGGGTCTTTGTTACCTCAATATTTTTATCTTTACCTTATGACCATCCTAGTTCTCAAGAAGAAAACTATCTTAGAAATCTACAAATCAACCAAAAATTAGGGTGATTGAGTTGCATGATATTAGCATTTGTTGCTTTTCTAATTTTTGGTGTAACATCTTGACCTAAATAAAGTTCACATTTGTCAACATTTGCACTATATCATTTACGAGGGCAAGTATGTGTACCCGGACTTCGTATTTCGGTGGTTTTCTCTAAGGCTGTATGTCCTTGCCAATTTGATTGCTTTTGGATTATTTCCTGGTATAAAAGTTACCTTTTAAGATTATTTTTAAACTTTCTACAACGGATATTTTCACTGTAAATTCAACGAAGCCCACCTTTCTTTGTCATTGAAAAATGGGACGGTCTAGGCAATGTAACCGACACAAAATTGTGTACTTCTTTCCATTGCGGTATCATCATATGACCTAAAACTCTTAAAGTACGATAGAAGGTATTGATACATATCATAAATTTATCCTTGAGAATCCTGATCGCTTTATCTCATACAAAGAAGTTCGAGTTCAGTATCTCTAGTCCCTAGGATTCCATGTTCTTGAGTCATATCACAAAATTCTTCCAAGGTCCCTCTTTCCAATATTGCATATACAATTCCAATCGAAGTCCATCTTCATTAAATAGAAAATTCCTCTTCGGACACAGAGTTATGTCCAATTATCCAATGTCTGAAGCTTTTGGGAGTGAGAGATGTTGTATCTTCTCTAGTATGATAACTCAATAAAGGTATTCCAGGCACATCCCTCACATATTTCCTATGAATTTTTTAGCTTCAATTTGCATGTCTTCCATAGAATTGCTTTCCAAGGGTACTAAATAAAAAGTGTTATTCTCCCAATAAGGTCATTGTTATTAGAAATAATGGATTTACATACATTATCTCCAGATCCCATGATTAGTCGTTTGTTGGAAAGTTATTTGAAAGTAACACCAAATTAAGCAGCCTTGGCATTTATTATTTGTTGTACGATCTCTTGGTGCTGTCACAAGGGTACCTTCTTGCTTGTGGTAACCAACAAGACTCAAATCACTATTTTTCTTTATCCGAATCAACCTTTATGTATACAGGAATTAAAGCCATGCGAAGTTATGGAATAACGTTTGGCTCCTACTTGAGGAAATTTTATCTTTCTAGGAGTGCATGAAATACGAGAATCTCATCACAAAATTAGTCTTTGACAAATAATACCATCCTTTCCTTTGTGTAGTCACATCACAGACGGGGTCACATCGAATGAAAAAATTGGTAAGGAATTTGGAATCTTTTTAATCTTGGCTAAAAATATTATTTGGCATAGACAACTTTGGTACCACACGATCCTTCAAAAAAAAAATTATAGTCCTTTAACGATCCATAAAACATCTTCTACCACTGTAACCTTTTCTTTTCTACTACCTTGTTCATTCTGCTCACAAGGATGCTTCATTCTAACGGGATGCATGCATACACTTGTAATGGTATTTGATTACGGAAGCATGATGACCAGAACCTTCCAGATGTTTAATAAGTGTAGTTCACCTATTTACGCATCCACATCATCGGAATTCTAACTTGAGACGGTGTCACCCATGACGATAAGCGGTTCTAACTAGCTGTTGTGCACAAATTTGTAGTGTTAAATCCTTAACATTGTCTCCTTTGACGGCTTTTACTCAATATATTATGTTAATATCCTTTTCACTTAAGACTCTTGAGCAATCTTTTGAGCATTGAATGGTGACAAAGTCAACCTTGGCATAGTTTTATCCTCTCACGATGGCTCTATGATGGTTTGTCTATCCCTCGAGGAGACATGCTTTTGTACATCTTGTTGGAATCCTAGTTATCGTCATGCTTCTCGTCACGATGCTTGGCATAGGTGTTTGACATTATGAATTATATATGTGATTTGTAGATGCTTCTTGGGTGTATTTTTTGAGTGGTATTCTAAGAAAAATGATTTATGATTCACAGATACGCATGTAAGTGTGACGTGGCATCTTTACTCTAGAACAATATGACTCGGATATGTGATCTTGTACTTATTGTTTTGTATGAAATTATTTCAGCCCTTCTTTGTAGAAAACCAAAAACCATTGGCTTTTATCCTTCTTTCGAGTTTAAATTCAGAGCTTCTAAAGGCACATACTCGGATAGGAGATATAGAATTTTCTTAATAAATAATGGGTCTTAACTTGAGAAGTAATATTTCTTTCAGTGGCCATTAGTAATTTCTATTTGAATTTATGAGACCTCTTAGACTTGATTGAAACATAATAACAAGAAAGATTTTTGGATTTCTAGCTCTTTAAATCCTCTTCAAAATAGTTGGCATTATGTTCTTCGATCTCAAATCATAACATATCGAAAACCCTTGATCCTAGAAATATTTCCATTGGGCATAACATAGTGATAACAAAAATTATCTCAAAACCATAAAATAAACAATGTCATTTTGTTAAACTAATTATTGTTGTTTCTTATTTTAATTAGCTTCAGAAGCCTTCTTTCCTACGGAAAAAGGTTTAAAGCTTGGAGAGGAGCGACGCTACATTTGAACGGACATTTGGTCTTGATGGTTACGAACCACTTGTTTGTTTTCTCTTTGCATTGGAGAATTCTACGATCTACGGTATGTGGCATTTATTATGGTGAAACATGATCTTATTTTATTTCTTTCTTTTCTGCCTTTTATTCTTTAAAGTCGGTCCACAATGCATCCTTAAGCTAGAATGTAAAATATTTGAAAAATACTTGAAAAATTTGAGGTCGAAATGATGACATACGGACTCATAAATTTTACCATGTATCCTTCATTGATGCATTTTTTGTTCTCTACGTGTTGCCCGATGGCTCCTAAAGTACACTACTACAATAAAATTCTGATTACCTTATTCAACGTATATTTTGATGTCTCAGGTTATTTAGCAAGTGTTTGTAACTTTGTTTTGATACTACTAACACTCTTTTATATGGGTCCATGCTCTATATGAAAAAAAAAGTGTATAATGGTGGGAAATGGCTAAGATTTTCTTCATAAGAATTGCATCCAAAAAATAAAGAAGGTCATACTGCCAAAACTTCTTGAATGGTAATACCAAACTTCTGCAGATGGTAGTAGCTCGGGGAAGCCTACTTGGTTGGGTGTGCCAAAATGTGGATGAGATACGAGAGAGGAGGCTATAACTAAATGTGTTGAAAAACCCCACAAGATGAAAACCCATTGTATAGAATGGTTGCAATACGATAGCAATTTTTAGTATATACTAAATATGTATATATTTCGGATCATACTTGATCTTTTTGTCGAAGAGAAATAAGGCTTCTGGTTATTATCATTCCCAAGATAGGCCAAGATTTTTGTCTTTGCCTCAATAGAACCCTTTCTCTTGATACAACATACCTTCCAACTAAATTGGATACCTAGAATGGATTCCTGATAGAAATTTGGATCAACCTTTTACACTTGAGGGGACACAAACTTAGTGAATAAGCTTCAAGACTTTTGCATGGTTCCATGACTTTCAGGTCCACAAAAAGATGCCATAACAAAAAAACTTAGGATCAATCCTTATATTCACAAAAACTTAGATCATCAGAGAGGTTGTTCACTTGTATTTTATTCGACCTTTACACACGCAACAACATGATTCCGCATGGCTGACACATCCATAGAGATTCTAGTTTAAAATTCCATGACTTTTCCACGGTTGATCTTCATGTGATTCTACTAGTTCAATAGGAACCTACGCAGTCATTGCAAAGACCACCCATAGCTGAATCATAGAGACTACTACATGATCATTAGCATGAACTACTACAAAATTCGAGATCATAGGGAGCTACTACATGATCATCGCATGAACTACTACAAAAGTAGGATCCCATGAAATTCAACAAAATCTGTCTGAAATGAGTATTGTGGGATGCATACAATGAGAAAACTGTTTTTCCATCATTTTTATCACAAAGATGTAACATAGCCTTTGACCATAAGATTTAGAATTTTCGAATAAAAAAAAAATAATTCCCTTGTCTTAGCCTTTGACCATAGCCTAAGAACATGTCATGAGTGCCTTAGAGCCGCACTTGTAGTGCCTTAGAAAAATTAGTTTGTAGTTGTTTGGATGCTCTTCTACATCTTTGGATTACCTTAGATAGAGACTTTCGATCATGATCTGGAACCTCGAATTTTGGGCACAGGAAACAAAAAGGAGTAATATAGGCTGTAATAGCCCTCTCCACGAGAAAATTTTGGCTACCCTTCGGGCTTCCTGAGATGCGGATCACGAACAAGGATTCACACCAAAATTATGCATACCAATGAAGCTTTTACGGTTCCTTGGGGCTTACGTGAGGGTTCGTGACACAAAATCAACCTTCTCGAAGCTTCAGTGTTCTTGATACACGGCTCTAATACACTTGCTAGTTACGATCACATTATCCTAGTGGTCCCAAATATTGGATGGTCAACACATTATCAATATCATCATGTAGTCGGGGAAAGGAAAATAGTACAACTAGCCTGAATATATGCAACATAATCAACAAGTTTTAGGCATTAGTGCTTGCTATCACAAAAGTAGCAGAAACCACATGAACATGGTAAGGATGATTGTGATCCAACCATGGGCGAAATGGAAATTATGGACATTGGGTAGGGGAAGACCTTTTACCAAATGCTAGTATACATCCTAGTATAGTTTATTGTCCATGTGTTTATGCTTGGGACGAGTGCCATATATTTACATTTATGTTCATCGATTATTTCATTTTTATGTATAGCTTGTATGATGATAATTAATGCATTTGGATGTTTCGGTAATTTTCCAACCCATTTTGAGATTTTCTTGTGCTTGTAGTGCTAATTTGCATGATACGGAGATATGATACCTACATGCGCTTGAGTCTCAAAGCCAAAGGATGATGATGTATCTCGGTTGAGGATTCCCTTTCTAGCAATGGTGTTGAGTTTGATGATTGATAATGTTGATCGGTGATTTATAGTAAGGCAAATAGATAATAGCATGTGTTTGGGATTCCATTTAGAGCCTCATATATTATGTGTTATGTTTTATATGTATTATACTCGGTGTTATTTTGATATATTCACCCTTACATGGTATATAGTATATACATGAGCATAATTTTGTCTGCGATGGCTTGGAATATTTGAAATATATTTTTCATTAAAACCTAAGTATATGATGTGATTTTTTAATAAATAGAGTCATTAACTTCAAACTGGTTTGATCACGGTTACTCCAAGTCAAGTTCGAGTTGACCCTTAGTGAATTCTGTGGCCAAGATGAGTTTTAAAACATTTATTAGAACAATGCAATAGAATATGTAACTTGAAATATCATCCTATATACCTATATAGTTGTGGCAGCTATAAAGCTATTGGCATATGTGACTACTTATTATTTGGTGAGTTACATTTGAAATCCCAGGCTATTTCATGTAGGGTCTTATAGGCATCATAGGCATATTTCGATTTTTCATATCGTATCCATTTTTTGTTTCGTTTCACACTTCTCATTTCTGGTAACATAACCTCTGATAAGCCACTATCGATGGATGATGGTACATAACCTTTTCAGATGTAATTCCTACTATTAGTACAACTTTACAGCTTTTCATTACTTTTTTGCAAATGCTCTCTCAAACTCTTTTAGTGGACATAACTTGTGAATCTATATTGGACCACATATAACCTCTACTAAGTCACTATCCATGGTTGAAGGTACAAAATATTATTAGTATGTAATTCCATGCGGGATTTATATAAATAATTTTTAGTTTCCGTCGGAAGAGAGACGTTTAGGTTCCATCGGAAGAGCAACGTTTTTTTTTTGTTGCAAGAGCGACCCATCCTTTCTGTCAGAACAACGACATGTACGTTTTTTTATAATTTCATTCCATCAGAAGAGTGACACACTGCTATCATTGGAAAAGTGACATTCAGCTTTTTTTTAATTTCATTCCGTCAGAAGAGCGACGTATTTTCCCGTCGCTATAGTGACATGTGGCTATCTTTTTAAATTTATTTTTGATGAAAGAGCATCGGTAATGTGACATTTTACACTGTTGCTAGAGCGACGTTTTTATGTACGTCGCTAGAGTGACGTCTTTTCTAACGTCGATAGAGTGACACTTTGTATAACGTTGGTAGAGCGACGCTTTGTATAATTTCGGTAGAGCAACACTTTGTATAACATCGGTAGAGCGATGCTTTGCATAATGTTGGTAGAGCAACACTTTGTATAACGTCGGTAGAGCGATGCTTTGTCTAACGTCAGTAGAGCGATGCTTTTGGATAACGTCGGAAGAGCGATGACCATCCAAAAACGTCAGAAAATGTGTCACTCTTCCGACACTTTATTTAAGTGTCAGAACTGCGACGTAATGGCTAACCACATTTTGCCTCGCCTCAAACTGTCACTCTTGTGACACCTATGTGTCGGAATAGCGACAAATTGGCCATCGGAAATTGGGCCAAATGTGCTAGAGTTAGGAGCAAGAGAAGGAGTTTGGATAACTAACATTGAGAATAATCATGTAGAAGGACATGCTTTCAAATTTAATTTTAAATGCACCAACAATATGGCTGAGTATGAAGCCCTCATTTTAGGATTCTAGATAATCAAACACTTAGGAGGCAAAAGAATAGCAATAATGGGAGATTCAGAGTTGATTGTAAAACAAATTAAAGGTGAATATTATGTTTGCAATCATAGACTAGGCCAATATAGAGAGATTGTACTATATTTGATTGATGATTTGTTCGAATGTAATTTCTCTACAATACCTAGAAAGAAAAATTTACAAGCACATTCATTAGCAACTTTTGCTAGTACTTGTAATTTACCTTTTCAGCTCAATTATAAATATACTGCAGAAGTAAAACATAGACCAATAATTCTAGAAAACCTCAAATATTGGCAGATTTTTTCACAAGACCAACAAATTTACCATTTTATGAATAATGAAGGTGAATTTAAGAACCGTAAAATGGACACTGATTGTAACATAGATCAAGATTTAGATAGTGAAATATATTTGAATAATGTAGATGTAAATAAAGTAAAGTTTTCTAGACCAACTAAGTTTAGCCAATCAAATATAGATAACTTAGAGAGAGTAGAAATTGATGAGATAATTGATGATGAATCTAAAATATTAAATCTCAAAAATAATTTCTTACCAAAAGGTTGAACTCCTTTAGAAGATTTATTTGACTCAAATGATGTTGCTAGAAAACCCAAAATGGAGCCACTTAGATCTGACATTGAGGAATGTAACATAGGCAGATAGTTAAAACCCAAGATGATCAAACTTTCCAGAGCCTTACCTCAACAAGAAAAAGAAAAATATATTGATATTTTTAAGGAATTCCAAGATTTTTTTGCTTGGAGTTATGAGAACCTAAAATCCTATGACACCAACATAATTCAACATAAAACTCCTATACAATAAGATCAAAATCCCTTTAGACAAAAGTTAAGGAGGATCAACCCTGTTTTGATGCCCTTAATAGAGAAATAAGTAAAAAGAATGTATGATGCAAATATAATAACACTAATTAGATATTCTGATTGGGTTTTTAACCTAGTTCCAACTAGAAAAAAGAGAGGAGAGATTAGATTATGTGTTGATTTTAGGAATCTAAACAAAGTATCCTTAAAAGATAATTATCCTTTACCAAAAATGGATCACATTTTACAAAGGGTAGTTGGTTCTTCTAGGATTTCTCTTTTAGATGGATTTTTAGGATATAACCAGATTTTAGTCCAACTAGAGGATCAAGCCAAAACAAATTTTACTACTCCTTGGGGCACTTTTATGTATGTAAAATTGCCTTTTGGTTTAATGAATGCAGGGGCTACCTTTAAAAGAGCTATGAATATATCTTTTGCAAAGGAAATTCGTGAATTTTTAATAATTTACTTAGATGACATAATTGTATTTTCTAAGACTGATTATGAACACTTGGATCATCTTAGACATGTCTTTATAAAATGCAGAAAGTTTGGCATCTCATTAAACCCTAAGAAAACCTTACTTGGACTAGAAGAAGGCAAGTTACTAGGACACATAATTTCTAACGTAAGAATTAGAATAGATCCTACAAGAATAGAAACAATTCTTAACATTAGTCCACAAAAAAACATAAAAGAGTTACAAGCCTTTCTAGGAAAAATTAACTTTTTTAGATTCATTTCCAATTTAGCTGAGATAATTAGAGAATTAAACAACATGCTTAAAAAAGATTCAGTTCTTAAATGGACTATTGAGGCAAAACAATCATTTGACTCCATAAAACAGTCCTTAACCAAAACTCCAATTCTTATAAGTCCTGATTTTAAAAAGGATTTCATCATTTTTTCATTTGCTTCAGAACACACCATTGCTGCAATTTTACTGCAGAAAAATGACCAGGGTTATGAACAACACATAGCTTTCTTTAGCAAAACACTTAGATATGCTACTTTAAAATACAACATCATAGAGAAACAGGACCTAGCTTTGGTAAAGGCCATTAAATATTTTAGAGTGTACATTCTCTATTCTCACATCATTGCCTATATCCCAAATGCAATAGTAAAATACATTTTAACTCAGGATGGTCCTAATGGTAGAAGAGGTAAGTGGATTACCATAATTTTAGAATATGACATAGAGATAAAACCCACAAAACTGATAAAAGGTCAAGTTTTATCTAAACTAATGGTTGAATCAAATTGTCGTGCCCTAGACATAAATTTTATTGCCCAAGTAGATGATCAGGAAGAGATGGTGACTCCAAAGATTAGTGAAGCCTTTTTAGACTCACCATGGTATGCAAATATCATATTTGTATTACTAAACTTACAAGCTCCTCCTGGATTTTCAAGAAAAAAATCTAGATCCTTAAAGCTTAAGGCAGTAAGATTTTGTATATTAGACAATGTACTTTTTTGGAAGGATCATAGTGGGATTTTGTTAAATTGTTTGTTAAAAGAAGAAGCTGACAAAGTATTACAATAATTTCATGCAGGTGACTATGGAGGACATCTATACTAGAAGACTACTGCGGAAAAAATATTGAGAGCTTGTTTTTACTAGCCTACTTTGTTTGTAGATGTTAAAATATATGTGACCTCCTATCACAAGTGTCAAATATTTGAGGGTAAGAAAAAGTTGTTACCCCTGCCCTTAAATCCCATATCAACATAAATTCCATTTCAAAAATGGGGTCTTGACTTCATTAGAGAAATTCACCCCCCATCATCAGCGCAACACAGTGGATTCTGACAACCACTGACTATTTTACCAAGTGGATTGAAGCCATACCCTCTAGGCAAGCCATAGATACTATCATTATCTCCTTTTTAGAAAGCAACATACTTTCAAGATTTGGATGTCCTCAAAATATAATTACTGACAATGCAGTTGCATTCAAATCTAAAAATATGATTGACTTTTGCCATAAATATCACATTACCCTAGGCCATTCTACTGCATATTACCCACAAGGTAATGTTCTAGCTGAATCTTCAAATAAGAGCCTTGTAGATATCATCAAAAAGTTACTTGAAGATAACAAAAAGACTTGGAACAAGAAGTTAGTCGATGCCTTATGGGCAGATAAACTTAAAACCAAAAAATCTATTGGTACATCCCCTTACCAGCTTGTCTATGGAATGGATGTTGTTTTTTAATCTTCCTTAGGAGTACTAGTAATGAAAATTATCCAAGAAATACAAGTTGAACCAAATGACATGCAAAGAAGGATAAATCAAACCATTCACTTGCAACAAACAAGGGAAGAGGTTTACATTAAGTCTCAAGTTATCTAGGATAAAATAAAGAAATTTTTTGACAAAAAGAGTAAAGAAGATTATTTCTACATTGGAGATAAAGTGTTAAAATGGGATTCAAGAAGAGAAGACAAAGGTAAACATGGAAAATTTGATTTCTATGGAAAGGAACTTATGTGATTTATGGTTACAGAGGTAGCAATGCTTTCTATATGAAAGAAATGGATGAATCAAATATGTTAGATGGACTAGTAAATGGCAGAATGTTGAAGCACTACTACTCCTCAGAGATAAAAGATAGTTAGTTTCATTTACTTTGACCATTGTATATATGCATTGAATATTTTAGATTGGATTGGATGTTTTCCAAACAAATTTGAAGCCTGCAGAGAAGGCCCTAAGCTTTGAGATGTAAAATATCGTAAGTATGAATAATTTCAGAGATCAAAAGATACTTACAGGGTCATCACAGTCAAAATTTGAAGGCTACTAGTCTTAAAATATCTTGACATTTCACCAGAAAATGCCATCCCCATGTGGAGCCACTGTTAGGGTCCTATAATAATAGGGTTCATAATTTCTGAATTGACTTTGATAGTTTTGTAAATATGTACATACCTTGCTTTCTGCAAGTTGTTTTGCCATATTTGAAAATAATAAAAAGATGAAAAGAGGGTAAAAGTCCTAAAAGAAAGATCAAAGGACTTAGAAAAAGAATAGACCCCAAGAGAAAAAAGAGATGAAATAAAGACATTAAAGTGAGAAAGTCAAAATGCCACTACTATTTACTTATACTGCAACAATATTGATTATGTGCATATTGTCAATAAATGCTATAATCCATGATCAATTAAACAGTTTAATATTAACTTCTCATGCTTTGAATTTCATGTTTTAGATAGATAATAAATATATGTCAAACAATTTAAAATTGGCATATCAGTAGATAGTTAGAGAATAAATGAGGAGCTCAACAGTTTAATCTAAGCCCTCAGATGAAATAAGGTTAGACTTAGATAGTTTTATGTTTTGAAAGAAAAATGGATGTAGGGTTGCAAGCTTAAATGCACCCATGAAAATGAAGTAAAAAATGTTAGAAATAATGATGGGTAGGTAGAAAGCAGTTGTGAAAGACGTGTAATAAAGAATCATCGGGCAATAATTACTAATTTCCCCTCCCCTACAATCATCTACTATTCTAAACCTTCAGTTAAAGAGGCTTAGAGCATTTCTCTAACTTCTGTTGAGACCGGACCCAAGGCTCAATAAACTAATTGGTTAAAAATACTGGATTCCTTACATAAAACCCATTTTATCAGCATATTCACCCCTTTTCCAGGATTATGATCCCTTTTCCTAAGAAAAATACATTTTTTTTCTTAGTAAAAGTAAAAACCCTACATAATTAATTTCATATTCATTCAGAAACACTCAAAAACCTACAAAATTCATTTATCCTAAGTTTATGTGTAAAGAATTAAAAATGGGACAAACTATGCTTTATTGCCTATTTTTACCCATTACTTAGTTTTAAATTATGTATTTTAATTCGTTTCATGCATTACACCTTCATTTCATATTAATTTCTAACTTATATTATTAAATCCCTAAATTATACCCTTCCCGTATATTATTAAATCCTTTATAAGTAAATAACCCCAAAACCCATTTTTTTAAAGTTTGAACCTATGTTATATATCCCATGTGCCAAAAATATCCCCGCCCTTTATTCCCATAGGTTTAAACATATCAAATATAAAAATACCCCTCCCATATGGTATTAAAACACTTGTGAAAAGGTTTAATTATCATATAATATATACCCGCACCCGTGATTGAAACATTTGTTAATGTTTTAATTGAAACACATATGAATTTACCCCTCCACCAATCATATAACATTAAGCTTTAACTTTTATAAATGTATATTTATAAAGGTTCAAAACCATCCCGCCATATTATTAAAACCCCAGACCCGCCTCCGAACTCCGAGCATCTCCATATCAAATCTCTATCGTTCGCACTCAAGATCCCAAATATGACGATTGAAAAACCATATTGAATTTTTAGTTGGGCGATTATAACCCATTCCTTTCCTTGCAAAATAGGTTTTTTAAGCCTTTTCTCTCTCCTCCACATGACCCATTTTGATTGGATCGCATCTGATTCAATTGAAACCGCTTACCACTTAAACGAACGGGATAATCACTCACGGTTTCTAGCCTTTGAAGCAAAGCGCATTAGCTCAGTGTGACCACCATTAATTGCAAGTAATTTTAAACCAAAAATGCCTAATAAACCCTGAAATCACTCCATTTATCCATTTTCTACATTTTTCGACTGTATTGTTCCTCCCGATTAAAGAAAACCAAGCTTGTGCTTCATTGTCAAGCCCATAACCAATGAAAAGCCCACCTATTATTGATTGTAGGTTGTTGGAAATCCTGAATTGCTTCCAGAAGATCCTGCAAACCTATAAAAATGCCTCATAGCATATTTCAAAGATCCATACCTGCATAAAATAGGTATTTCCTAAAAAAAAATTAGCCTTTTATCAATTTTAAAGGACATTTGAAACCTGTATAAAGCATATTTACTCCAAGAAAGCCGTTTAAAAAAGGTACAAAAAGAGGAAAAACCCTGTCAAATTTTGATAAAACCTTGTTTTAGACTGCGCTCCATTTTTAAGAAAAATATTGAGTTTATTTAGTTTTTCCAGAGTATATAAAACTCTAAAAAAAACCTAGAATTCCTCTGAAGGTAACCTAACTCTCTGTGCTTGATTTCAAATTATTTTTAGCCCAATTATCCATTGAAAAGCCTAAGAAACCCTTGTTCCTTATTTCATAACTAGTGAGAGTCTAAAATACATTTTGAAGAATTAAATTGAAAGATAAATTCAAAGGATAGAACCATATTCGACTTATTTTATCCAAGAACCTCTGTCAAAGCCAAAAATACTTCTGTAAACCATTTAACCTTACAGAAGATACCAGAAAGCCTAAAAAATAGAGTTTTAGTAATCCTAAAAGCCTAAAAATGCCTAAATATACTTCAGATGTGTCCTCCAAGGCTGTTATCATTGTGAATCCTCTACAACCTCTTGTTGTAGACATTGAGCACATCCCCTTAGCAAATGTTGACTATAAAATAGCAGATCCTGTTGTTGAATTTAGTTCGTTAGATCTCCACTGTTGGAGCTATGAAAATTCTTTAGATTAGGTTGAAGAAGTCCAGATTTGGGAATCAAACCTTCCCAAATATGTTGTTCCAGTCACTTATCAATTCCCAAAGGTTTTTAGGTTGTGTTAGAACTATTATGTGCTTGACCAAAGAGAAATAGTGAATGCAAACAAAGAGGTAATGTTTACAATTACTACTGCACCCATAAACCAGATGTTACAAATCAAACCAGATCCTAAAACAATTCCTTTTTCAATATAAGCTCTTACCAAGTTGTACATTGGCCTTGATTTTCCCAAGAGATTTCAGATCTTCCAAGTATTCATGCCCTTGCATGTGGAAATTCCTCAAATCAATCCTCCATATTCTACTTCAAAATTTCCAGAATGTTCAAGGCCTATCATTTCCATGTTATCATTCATCCTAGGATACTTTACATATGAGCATACTGATGAGTTCGTCCTAGGGTTTCTATCTACTTTTGCACCAGGATAGCCTCCCTCTATAATTTTAAATTATGCTGAGTACATTGCTGACAATATCCATGACCAACTGATCAAGTTGCCAACTAAAGGAGTGTTTAGATACACATCTTTTCTCTTCCATATGTTTTTGTATTTTCAAGTAGACAAGTTTCTAGTAACCCTCCAGAAGCTTGACATAGAAGAAAATCCACTTTCAGTCATCTTTTGGACTCCATTGATTAGAAAAGAGTCCTTGGAGTTTACTTACACTGAGTTTTCAAACTTCTTTATCCATCCATTGGTAAATATGTTAACAAATATTGAACATCCAAGGATCAATGATGAAATGAAGAAAATTCTACAGCTATCTGAACAGACTAGAACTAGAGATTGGTATTTGTATGAAAAACACACAGGTATCAGAGTTTTTGGGTCTAATATGTTGCCATACAACCTACCTAAATATGTACTAATGAGAATATTTTCCTTGGAGTATATCAGAAAATTATTGAATTCTAATTCTATTAACTTCCTAGTAGCTAAGAAAAAGACCTAGTTTAAGTTAACGAATCAGGTGGGGCCATTTATTTGTAATCATAGATATGCAGAGATAGAAGCATCCAAACAGTTACTAGAGTACATATTTGAATAGATTTTCTCCTGGAACTATGGTTCACAAAAAATACTGAGTATCATGAGGGATAAGTGCAAACTAACACCCTACATTCATGAGAAAAAACCAGAGATTGAGAAGTATGTCAATCAGATTGAGTGGATAGAAAAAACTTTGATAGATGCAGTAAAACAGGGTGATAGTAGTCACACCTTACAAATTGGAAATCAAGCAAAGAAAGCCACCAAAAGGGTCAGAGAAGAAGGAACTTACATTACAGACACCACTACTGAGAATAGGTTCAAGTTAAGATATAATAAAAAGCCTAAAATAAATCCAGTGGGTAAACAAAAAGTGACTATTGAGGTTGAAGACATAGATGTCCCAGTAACAAATACAGATGCTATTACAATCATAACAAATGAGCCAGTTATAGAGAATTTTAATGATGAACAGAATGATAATTCAAATGCATAGATTATAGAGAAACATCAAAATTTAGAAGCATCATCCTCACAGAAAACAGGAGAAAAGGATCTTGATATAAGAGAAAAATACAAGCAGATTAAGACAAAGAATGAAGAGATCAAAAATGAGATTTACTCTCAATATTTGAAGAAAACACCAAGTGTTCAAAACATACTTTTATCTGCCTTTGATTACTCAAATAAAAAGTTGATCATGTCAGAGTTACAGCCAATAGTGAAGACTTAAAAGACAATTGCAGACTACAAAAAGGTTGATCTAGAAGTACAACAGAAAAAATTCATGCACTAGATCAAATAGAATTTCATAGACAGAGTTCAAAGATGTTGTATTCTACCATTACAACCAAGGCTATGAGTGTTCAAAAACTTCAAAACACAATCATAAACATGAAAGATCAAATTAAGGTTGACAAAGCCTCATTATATGCTAAATACCTAAGGTCTAAGTCTTTAGAAGTGTTGGTTCTCCAAATAGGATATGATCCTCAAAATGTTAAAGCAACAGAACAGTTAGTGAAAAATAAAAATGAGGACATAGCAGGATTGAGGAAACAGCTTAAACTTCAATCAATTGAACATCCTCAAGCTAAAGAAATAATACAAGAATAGACTCAGAAGGATGACATGATGAACTTAATTTTTCAGTTAACAGGACAAATCAAATAAATGGAGGCTCAAATGGACAAGCTTTTCCATGAAAGGGAAACAACAAAAGCTTAGGAAACTCCTACAGTAATTCCCATGGTTACTACTATTGTGCCTTCAACTCTGGCAGAAGATTTGGCACCCAAAGAACCACTGGCTACTGCAGCGCCAATGACATCGTCTACAACTTCAGCTACAAATTCATCTACTACAGCAGCTCAACCTTTAGATGAGGCTAGTAAACTAGTAAAAGCCATGGAAGAAATGACACTACAAACAAGTGAGATTAACAGATTGAAGAAGATGATTGATAATCTTGAGGACACAAAGAATTTAGCTCAAATAAATGCTAAAACTCATGAGCAAGGAGCTAATAGGTTAAAAAAAGAACTGAAAACACTACAAAAGGATTTAACCTTAAAGGAACCAATATCATATGTGAAAAAAGTATTTATGGAACAAAATCGTTGAAGCAATCAATGATGTGTGGCCCTCAATTCAGGTAATCTTTGAACAAAGAGATTTACTAAAGACAGGACTAGCAGAAATTCAGAAAAACAAAGATGAGCTAGGTACTAAACCTGGGCAAGCCATAGAATTGATCAAGTTTCTTAACAAAAAAAACAGGAAAGAGTTGGAAGAAATACAAATCACTGATAGGATAGAGACAATACTTGAAATAAGGAAAGTCATCTCAAAGAAGAATCTAATGAAACATCTTGAAGAGAAATGTGAAAGTATGAACATAACCATAACCAAGTTTATGGTTAAATTTGAAAACTTAAGGCAAAGAAGTTTGCCTAATATTTTGGTCATTAATGACAAACTTATGCCACAGGAAGATTATAATAAGAAAATTAGAGAGAATGCAAAAAAGCAGGTTGAAAAGGAAAGTGGACAAGGCATTCCAATAGGGAAGATCTTACTCAAAAGCTTTGAAGATTTATTTTATTTGCAGCATGAGATAAGCATTTGTTTGTCATAAAACCAGCTTTTGCTAGATATACTGAGGCAGATGAAAATTTTAGGAGGCTAAAAAAGATTCAAATTCCTAATGAGGAAGCTTGGCAATCACTTAATAATTTATTGTGAAAGTTAAAAAGCAGATAAAAGAAAGAAAACAGTTTGTTGATTTTTCACAATTAATTACAGCATTAAAACAATTTTTACAGAGTTAAAGAGTATCAGGTTAAAAAGAATCCGAGTTAAAGAGTATCAGAGATTAAAGGGAATCAGAGTAAAAAGTATAAGATAAGAAGATCAGATTTCAAAACATATTTGAAATGTCTGAGCCAGCAAAGAGGACACCAAGGCAGCCAGTTGCACCTAATCCACAAATAGTTTCTATTTTATCTAGATCAATAGGACAGCTTGTTGATTTGTTAAGTAGCTGTCTCTATTTTGTTGTAAAGATATTTATATTTTCCTTAGATAATTCCTAGAATTATTCTAAATTATTTTGTAAACAATATTGTATAAATACTTCATCTTTAGAAGTATTATTGTGAAATAAATCGCTGAAGATTTCTATAGTCATTTTTGTTGGACTTGAAGGCTTTTGCGTTGCAAATTTTGAGTAGTAGACTAGATCAGATCAATTAGCATCATACTTTAGGATTCATGTGATGAGCCATTGAAGGGAAGTACTTTCTACTTGTCATTGTGTATCTTTTTTGTTTCATGCATCCATATATATGTTCCAAATTTGAATGAATAAACAGGAGTATTATTTCAGGATTTGTTAAAATCCCCCTGTTTTTACTGTTTATCATTTCTATGTTTTTTGCTAATTTCTAGAGTAGGGAACCCTTAATTTCTCCCTCTCTTTTTTTATCTCTGCCTACTTATTACCTTTTCCGGATCAAAGAGCCCTTCATTGCTCTTTATCCCGATCAAACCACTGCACTAAACATCCTTCCAAGATCTTCAAAGGCTTATCTATCTTGCCCTGAAAACATTTGACTTTTTGACGTTCATCCTAGTTCTGTCTGCTTGACTTTTGACTCTATAGCCCAATGGACAAACAAATTTCCCACTATTCATCTCATTAAGTGATTTTTCCCACCAAACCAAACCAAATCAAAAACCAAATTGCACAATCATAACTAGCCTAATATATTATAATCAAAACAAAGTTAAATCTTATAGAGAGAGCCCTCTCTGAATCCTAGGAAGGCTAGATCCTAGAGTTTAAAAGTTGGTCTGTGGTTACCTCTAGTGTTCTTAAAACAATAAATCAAAATATCACAACTTAGAGAATTACTAGAGTGATAACAGAACCCATGTTTAATAGATTTCCTCATAAGTGTGTTTTAGTATATTGTTGTAGTTTCTTTTGATTTCAGACCAATTAAGCTTACTTTTACATGTATTTTGTCGGCACCTCATTAGTTTACGCACTCCTAGTCAATAATTTAATGTAAAAAAATTTAAGTAATTAAATTTCTCATCATTTTTGGTGTCGTTTTAAGGAAGGTCCCATGGGAATAGGTTTTTATTGGTTTAATTTTTTATTATATTTTTTCAGTTGCAGTATATATGCATCATAGAACACTAATTGGCAGGAGCAGTAAGGTGAGAGGTAAGAACCTATGTGCCCATGTTTGGTGGGTTTCCTACTTATCTAGATTTATATGATGATGGTATTGTATGAGATGAGGAATAATCTAACTCGTGGTAAATAGGTAACTAATGACAAAAGGCCTTAGTAGCATGAGGGAATGTAGGTGCATGATAGATATTGTTTTTAGTTTGCTTTATTGTTTCATATTTTTTTTATTTCCTTACAAGGTTTTGGGTGTTGTAATAACCCCCCCCCCCCAATGTACTAATCCACGTGTGAGACAAGGATTGGAAACCAACAATAAGGATTAAAGTATGATCAAAAGTTTGATAGAATATTGTACTCCAAAAACTTTCTAAAATTCTAGCAGCAGTTGGTGTGTCTGCTCCTCAACAAGAGAAAATCCTAACAGTGATAAATAACTTATCTATCTCTCCAAGAGTGATAAAATAAACAAATATCCATGAGGCCTAATTCATATCTACAAGAATATCTAGGAACATCCTCTGATCACCTTTATCAATTTATTAAGGAAACTGAAAAATCGTGGATCGAATTTAATAACAAGGAGCCATTAGAGCCAGAGACCAATGAATTTTTGTCATTTTTATCACAATATCTCTTGATTATTCCATAATGTGATGAATATCAGAAAAAGGAACCTAGGCATGAGGAATTTCTGTCATGCCTATCTTTAGATATTTTATTCACATGAGAGACCACTCAAAAACTAGTAGGAGATCCATGTGACATGACAAGGAAGCACGTATGAATCAAAATTAACGAACAAGAAACTCAATAGAATTGCATATATATTGAACTTTGGTTTCAAAAAATCATTGAACTAGATCATCGACTTCTTCTTCAACAACTCTTTCCATCATATCAATCGAAGAAACTATTTATGCATGCTTTCATATTTGTTAAAATTTATATTTCAAACCTAAGTATCAATGTATTTATACATCTATTAAACACATGTTTTACTCACAGTAACCCTACACTTGAAGGAGATCTTCCTTTTTTCAAAATAATGTAGGGTAGGATAAAAAATAAATGTAATATATTATAATAAATTGTTGCATCATTTTCTAATTCCAACACTTAGCTACTAATAATTTTTGAAGTTGCAACCCCCTAAGATTCAACCCCCACACCCCAAGGCACAATTTTTGTAGCTTTGTTTTGATATGACATGTTGCAATTTCCTGTGGTTCCTTTTATCACTACCATCATTGGATTTATCACCATTGATTGTTGTTTTTGTTGAAATCAAACACTCCTATGGTAAGACATGTTAAGTATGATTCACTCTGAATTCATCATTATTTTGTAAAGTGATTTATCACAAAATTGGATCTGATAGGCTACTTAATCACTCAACCTCAAGTAACTATTTCAAACCTAATATTTTGACTAAGGCTTAGCCTCCTCAGCCTGAGAGGGCTCTCTCAATGATTAATGATTTAGATAAAAATATATATGGCTAACTCTATGTGAAGTAATAATTAGATAGATAAAAAATGTAGGTTGAAAATTACATCAGCAAGTACACATTGGACTTATGGAGTCAAGATAGTTTCAGTAAACCAATAAATCTAGTTAACATGGAAGTTGAGGCATATCATAGTTTTAGTCAAGAGATACACATGTGAAACTGTAAAAAACACAGTCAGTTCATTTATAGAGGAAGTTAGAGCATTAAAGATGAATTCTAAGTAATATAGAAAAACTCCGCTGCAATGGGATAATAGAGAGAAGCAAAATAGATTAAGAACACACTAAAACTCCTTATGAATCTTAAGTTGGTTAAGTAGAAATCTCTTGTATTAGCTGAAAACCAGTCAATTACAATAAACACAGTCTTTTGCAAAAAAATGTCCAACCCCCTGGCATATTCGACTTCTTGATCTTTTATAGACCATTTACAACATGAGATAACCTTATCTTATGCTAGATACATCGAACTCCTGACTCTTGACACCTTTCCTAACCATATGACATGGTATTTATTACAAAAAGACAACTAATATATTAGACAATCCTATTACAAATAGGATTCAAACTTCTTATCTCTATCCATAACAACCTTATCTAAATTAAATTACATCGTTTTCCAAACGTATCAACACATGGTCAAATCTACATTATAGGCTCCAACTCTTCATGACCGTATTTCTATCCTCCACCAAAGTAGGAAATAGTCCCCTAGTTTTTAGGCATAGGTTCCTTTGCACTCTTGGAACATTCTGACCATCATGAACTCATTATTTCGAGGTCCTTAGCTATTGGAAATTTAATTAACACGTGCCAAAACTCCTCCTTAAGCTCCAGCTGTCCAAAACTATCTTCAAACTATTCAAATGAGTTTTAATACACTGCGCTACGAAAACAAAATAGTTTCGTAGCGCTGCCCTTTACCCCTTTTTTCTTCAAGTTTTTGACTTCTATCCTCCAAAATTATTTTAATTGACTTTAAATACATCCTCCCTATCAATTTCAGTTCTTGATCCATTGTTTTACCCTTAAAGTTTTGATGAAAAAGGGCAAGAAAAGCTGCTACAGCAGTTTCATAGCGCTTTTCTCCCTTTTTACGCTATCTGCACTACGAAACTACTAAGTGGGCAGTTTTGTCAAAAAATTTCCAAAGTTAAAATTGAAAATGTGCCAAAAACTCAAAATCAATATGATTTTATCATTTAAAAAACATATCAAGTGAAAAACACAGTCATTCCAGCCTTCATGAGGTCCCTTGCTCATTTTCATTTGATTTAGCTATATGCTCTTCTATGACTGTTATCTTAATACCTCTACTTTTTAACTCATCATGAATCAAATTCATTTGTTGCTCCAACTCTTCCATTTGATCTTTAATTCTCCTATTATTAGCTCTCGAGTGAGTATTTATTACTCTAACAAATTTGGCTTCCTTTATTGCTAGGATTTTCCATGTGAAAAACTACTCTGCACTGCTTGGAGTTTCAGAAATAGAACCAGTTTGACCTTCCCACAGTGCCTTCATTATTTTAAACTCTGCCTTCTCAATACTGTGCTTTCTAGCCCTCTTTCTCATCAAAGCAATTTCTTGGTTTTCCAACCTCAATTTCTCCTCAAGATGTTGAAACTCTGTCATTTCTTCTTTTCCCTTCTTTGTTCTATTGGCTTCATGCTTTACTATAGGTGATGAGAGATCAACCACTTCTTTAGGGGATTTAGCTATCTCAATAGGTTCTTGAGCTTCCTTGCTGCCTTCCTTAAGTTTCTTAGCATGCCTAGTTATAGGTTTTCTTGCTTGAAAGATGAAGGTTGCATTTTTCACCCTCAAACTCAAGCTTCTTTGCAGACTTAGCCTTTTTCTATTTATACTCATATTCTCCAATGAACTCAGCTTGAACAATGGGTGTCTCCTCTATATCAATAGCATGCAGGATGTCATCTAAATTTCCCTTTATTACTAGGTTGTCCTTTGTAGTTGTAGAAATTTTCTTTCCTTTTAATGCCCCTTCTTGGCTTCTTGTTACTCTTTTGATTTCTTGCTTTCCGACAACTTGTTTTTGTTTTGCCTCTTTGACAATATTTGACCTTTGTTTTGCAAGTGATGGAGTTGGTGTGTCAAGTATTTGTGTCTACTCTGCCCTTTTCTCAACCTATTTCCTTGGCTTCAGTTTTGCAAATTCCTGTGGTTTTGAAACTATAGGTTGACTAGTCTCTGTTGTTGGTGATGATGGAACTCCTTTAGTTTTAGGGTTTCTAGCAGGAGTTAGGGTTTCCAATTCAAAACCATTTATAAAAAAAAAAGTATGACCAATCCCTGCCTATCTTCTGAAGCTCATCTAAAATCAATAACTTCATTAAACCATGATGAAACAAGGATGTTTCACTATCTTCAGATTTGGCTTGTACTTTATCAACCATTTTTGCAAGACTCCTATGCAGATAAAAGGGAAAATCGAGTGAAATCTTACAGTAAAATGCAGAAGCAGCTTGAAATGATATGTGTAAATCTTATGATATCTTCCTTCACATGTAAAATACCTCTGAATGTTGAGAAAAAACTTTGCATAAGTGTATTTGATGCAGCTTCTAGGGATAGCATTATTGAGGTCCATATCTACATACTCAGGTTTCATGAACTCTTTACATGGCTTCATATAAAATTTGAAACCTTTGAACCAAGTTTCTTGACCTCTTGGTATCTCTGTAATAGCATCTCTGGTGTAATTGACACACTTAGCATCCCAACCTTGGTAGTTGTTCCATTGAAGTTCAAGGCAAATTCTTTGGATACCCGTGTGTGGAAACCCTGCAAATTTTCACAAAACCAAAGACAACCTACTCTTCTGAACGCCTCCATCACTGCTGGGTCTTCAATTATGGCCTTCATATATTCATGCGCATGCCTTAAGCAGTGCCCCCCTCTGTGAACTTTCTTTTCCTCTGTCATGCTTCTCAGAAATCTTGTCAGCCTCGCTTGATAAATTGAATCAGCCTCGCTTGATAAGGATGAAGAAAACATTTGTATAAAACAACCACAAGTTTGGCTTTAGCACTTTAGTGCTCAAAGATCTCAAATGGAGGCAAAGGAAATGAGAATGAATAATTAGGCAAGATTTTGAATTTAAAATTTCATCTCATAACTGAATGATGCCTCATTCATACCCTATCATGACAATTATGACTGCAACGTGGGTAAGTACATTGAATGTCATCATTAACTGACTCATCATACCACTAACTTACCATTTCCCAACAGTTTCTGACCTTTTCCAGCTCAGATGACAAGACAGTTTAGAAACCACGCTTTCGTAGTGCTTGCAGTGTATTTTTCCTTGTTTGTGCTACAAAACTATTAGTGCTTTCGTAGCGCAAATCAACTTTTTTTTAACTAGTGGCGCTACGAAAACAAGGTTTCTTGGCTAATTGACCAGTTTTGACATGAAACTTTAGGAAATGAACCAAAAATGGAAATTATGGATATTTGAAAATGAATGAACCCTAAAAAAGACTTTATTTGAACTTAAGGCTGGGCTTTGAACTTATAAAAATCTAACCTACCCTTGATCAAATCCTAAATTGACTTCTAAACCCAAATTTTGAACCATGACCAAAAACAAACTTGACACA